>BOPP01000001.1:25838112-25856055 GCA_017312745.1 Gryllus bimaculatus | reverse complement strand
TTGACAGAGAAATTGAAATAACTGTACCTACTCCTGGTGCTCGGGTTCACATTTTGCATAAACTGCTAAGCACCACAACTCACTCACTCAATGAGAGTGACATTAAAGGTACATAACTTTCATTTACCTTTGTCCCTTTAGATTCCACCTGTGGTTCATTTTTAATCTACAAAACTGTGAACACTGACTGGAATACCATAAGAACAAAGGGAGAATCACCATTAATTCAAATGAGCCATCTGTACTTTTAACAGAAGGAATTATTAAATTTGGAGATGCCTCATTTTCATCCATAGAAGTGAGAGGGGGATATAGTTATTTGTTTGAACCATTGTATATATTAATACATTAAAAAAATTAAAATTACACAGTTTTACATTCTGTGAATAGTAATTCTTTTTTAACCTAAACTTAAGAATTCAAGTAAGAAATATTGGGAAACCTTTCTCACAAAATTTGCAATTGAATCATGACCTAAAGATTAATCACTGAGACAATTAAATACACGTTCTAGGAGCATCTTCCTTGTACTAATTAATTATCAAGTAACAATATTACATCCATTCTTACGTTCTGTGGTGATATATTTTTTATTTTGTACACTAGGAATTGCTCAAGCGGCTCATGGATTTGTTGGTGCTGATTTAGCAGCCCTGTGTTCTCAAGCTGCACACCATGCACTTGCTAGTCGGAGAACTATTAATTTACCTGACATGCAGTGGGCGTTGACACAAGTCAAGCCTAGTGCAATGAGAGAAGCACTAGTTCATATTCCAAATGTGAGTGGAATTGTTATGTGTTTTATTCTGAAGTATATAGGAATTTAATGTGTTCCTTCAGAAAGTTACGTTATAGTTGGAAGTAAATTCAGGTTAATTTTCTTTTTCTCACATTCTTAAAAATTCCATTAATGTGAACTGAAATAGATTAGTCAATCCCTGCCTCATATAATATGCTAAGGAGAGATGACGTTTTTTTCATTGTTTATAAGAAGCCATTGACACAAAATCTAGTATGGTTATTCTATTTCATATGACTCCCAAGGGTGCTATAATGTTTTAACATACAGTTCAGGGGCTGTCAAAGTTGTGATCCTGAATTAAGCTATTTTCATATTTTTAAACTATATTTTCTTTGGGCAGAATGTTCATACAGGTCCAGCTAGTAATAATATTACGTATGTGTCTTTTGCAGGTGCGATGGACCGATGTAGGAGGTCAAAGAGCTCTGAAGTTACAACTACGTCAGGCTGTTGAGTGGCCTTTGAAGCACCCAGAAGCTTTCCAGCGACTGGGTATCAAACCTCCACGTGGTGTATTGTTGTTTGGACCTCCGGGATGTAGTAAAACTCTTGTAGCAAAAGCTCTTGCAACAGAGAGTAAGCTCAACTTCATATCAATTAAGGTAATAGCCATTTTTAGCAGGAGTTTTTTCTATTCATCACTAGACGTTGTGAGAGTCATGTAGTGATGCCAACAGTGGTTTCTCAGTGATCCACAAGAGCAACAACCTTTCCGTGATGTAATTTGCACTTGTGGCCATCAACTCTGAATGAATAAATGAAGGGGATAGAGCATCGTATCAACTGAGTGATTCTGCCATGCATTTATGATGCTCAATAACAAAATATCACATCATAAAAAAAACAACACACAGACGTATAGATATCGGACTGAAAAATATCAAATGTGCAAGATTTATATCTGGCATTTGCTTTAGATTGCCCATGAAGCAATTGGACTGTATGGGAGTTTTGTATGGCACTTACGAACAATAAACGTAAATTATCATAGACTGCTCCACTTGCCCTCTCTTGAAATAGAAGATAGAACACCTCTTTACTTAAAATATTTCAACTTTCAAAAAGTTATGTATTGCTGTGGAAAATTGATTTCAAGATTTCAACAGAAATACACATTTTGGGGTCCGCTAATACCATAATAGTGCTCCCCCTTTTTCTTTCTTTCTTTCTTCAAATGTCCATCCGTCTGTCTGCGTGTACAAACTTTCTTCAAAGTTTGGAGGTACTTTACATGAAACCTGTAGCACATGTTCAAAATTTACTCAAAATATTTTCTTTAAAATTCTTGTAAAAATAGAGTAAAATACACTTACAAAAGTGACATGGGTGTAATTTTCATGAGTAACACTATATTTTAAAAAATTGCAAAAGTTTGAACTTTTTCGCCATCTTCCTTCAACTACAAAATTAAAGATAGAAAAAAATTTTCTTCCATTGAAATTTGTTGCCTGAAATTGGTTCTTTCGTGAAGATTATGCACATTTATTGAAACATTGAATTATTTGCGTGCAATATTTGCAGTTTAAAAAAATTACAAAAACAAGATTTTCTTAAAAACTGCTATAAATCTTTCCTGTAAACTTTTGGTAGGGATAGTGCTAAACCCACTAGCGCTTTCAGCGGCATTTCCCCAAAATATTATTCCATATTTTAGGTGCGAGTGCACATTTGAAAAATACGTTGCCCAAAGTGTCTCAATGCTGGAGGATGACCTGATAGGACATAGCAAGATTTGGTGAGCTTCTTGTTAAGTTTAGAGATGTGAGCATTGATTTTAGGTTTTCTTGGATTGTGAGACCGAGAAAGGTAATTTCATAAGATATCATTACATGATTATTATTGACGAGCAAATGCTGTGAGAGTTTTTATTTGGATCAGGGATTCATGAAATTGCTGGTGTTTATGATAAGTTTGTCTTGAAACCATTTTACTAGTTTCTTCTTGAAATGATTGTTGTGTTTTTGCTTTGGCAAACAAAGTAATTTTGTTATTCCTTAAAGCCAAAAGCATGTCATTTAAGTATATAAGGTATAGTATAGGTCCAAGGATGGATCCTTGCAGCACTCAACAATTTATCATCTGAAGGCAGGAGTAGTATGAGGAGATTTTGTTTTCTTTAGTGTGGTGGAGGGGAACTACTTGGCTATGGTTTGATAAATATGATTTGATCCATTGGCCTGCAATGCCTTGAATCACATTTCTAATTTTGTTAAAAGAATGTGATGGTCAATAATGTCAAAGGTTTTTGACAAATCTTAAGAAAAGGTTAATAGGAATTGCCTGTGGATTTAGTGCAACAAGTATGTAATTTAAAAAGGAGAAAATAGTGTATGTGGGTGTACACCTGAAACCATTTTGGGCATTTGTGAGGACATTATTTGCATTTAAAACTGTTTGAGTCTATCGTTGAAAAGCCTTTCCAGAATTTTTGAAAATCCTGATAGCGGGGAGATAGGTCTGTAGTTCATTGGACCATAACTATTGTCCTTTTTAAACAAGTGTTTCATTTTTGCCGTTTTGAATATGTCTGGGAATAAGCCAGTGTTTTGAGAGCAGTTGCAGATATGAGAGTGCGGTGCTTTTCGTGAGGTGCATCGTTTATGGATGAACTTTGCTGTGTTCACTGCCTCAGCCCAGAGAGGAGGGCAGTCCTGATTGTATTAAACACCTTGCCGTGTCCATCTGCGTCCCTTCCTTTCGGCTACACATTTTGCTTCGAATTGTTCGGTGCTGTTAACTTCCATGAGATGCAGTGACTCTTCAGAAGTTCGACCTCTTGGCTCTTGTACTCCAGCCCATTTTCCGTCTGGAGGCACTTTATCTTCTTCCCCTGCTGAGTGTCCATGGCGGCTCTGAAGCTGTCCATTCTTTGATAGCTTCGCTTTTGTTCTTCAGAAATCTTACCGCACACCTGCGTGAATGGTCGACAATGAGCTTGTAGAAGTACTTGTGCTTCCCATACATCACGCGCATTGGTTCACACATGTGGGAATGAATCAGATCACCCGCCGCCGATAAACGTTCTGAAACCTTTGGAAGTACATCTTCCCGTGCAGACAAACTCTGCATTCGAGATCTTGGTTGATATTGTTGACAATGATTCCTTGCAAATATCCATTCTTCACAGAGTCGCATAAATGCGGAATGTTCAAATATCGGAGACGGATGTACCAGTCTTCAAGGGAATTGCACTCCGATCCTTTGGGCACATCTTTGCCCTCCCGAATCTTCCAGCACCCAACGGTCTCTAGTGTACCGAAGATGTAAAGGTCGTTCTCGCTGTGAGCACTATTTACAACTTGATCTTGCAATTAATAATAGCACTCATCGATTGCTTGGTTTTCTTATCAAACTGAGTTTTTAGATAGTTTCTTAGCACTCGCACTATCGACTAGCAATGTTGGCACTGATTTTAAAAACAATGTCTTGAAACTGTCTTCTCAGCCTGCTTATTTTGCTACGCACGCAGCCACATATTCAGCCTCTGTTGTCGAGAGACTGACACACTGTTTCCTTAATATCAGATTAAATTACGCGACCATTTAATAGCTCCGCCACAGAACATACTGACCATTCCGCTTACTAATTTCCGTATTTGCTGATCACTCACGTAACCAGCATCACTCGTCAGCACTGTAACGTGCTGGACTTGCAGCTTCTCTGCTGAATAGCGAATTCCCATTGCCTATGCCCCTCTTATGTACCGCACGATCGTCTTTGCCAAGGCCCAGTGCCTCATCTCCGGCTTCTCCAAGAATTGCGATGCGAAGCTCACAAATGATGCGACACTCATAAGCGATGACCGGTCTTGTGGTCTCTGCCAGGTACATCTGGCAACCAGTCGCTTCGTGATAAAACGCAATGTCAGTATTTTATCTCCGGAATCTTGAAGATACTGATCAATAGGCGTTGACATAGGATTAGCTTCACTCATGTTGAACGTACCGCGTCAGCGTAACCGTGAATCACAATTGACCCATCTTCGTCGTCTTTGTCGAGAAGTCTGCATGCTCAGAAAGTAACCAAACTTCTCAGTGATTTTTAAACACGACTCCAACTGCTTCAAGAACTTCTTTCCGTCACTTGCCTTGTCGCTGCCGCAAACCCATCGTCGACATACAAAACTACCAAAAGTTTATACCCGTTGACGTTTCTTACGAATAAGCAGGGATCAGCAGTGCTCTCAGACAAACCAAGAGTTGCCATTAAGATTTCTCTTTTTCGTGAACACCCAACGATTCGTGATGACTACGATTAGGAGGTAGCTTTACCAGTATGTAAGTAGTGTTCTCCAGCAATGACTGAACCTCTTCCTTCATTGCACCTTTCCAGAACTCCTTGTCGCGAGATGCCATCGCCTCCTTGTAACTTGTAACTCTCCGCAGTAGCAGACTCAGGATTAACAAATTGCTCTTTGGTCGGCTGAACATCTGCTTCTGGTTCAGGCTCTACTTGCTCCAGGACACTACCTCGCCCCTTTTCTTTGAGATCATCTGTGTTGTATATTCAGGAACTCTTAAGAAAAGACAACAGTTCATCTAAACTATATTAGTTTATTATCCAGAGCCAAAGGATAATCCGAGTACAAAAGCCAGTTCTCCGTTTTCCAAAAATGTCCTTTAACAAGCACTAGTCCATAAAAACACCAGGAGAAATCAACGTTACAACGTTACGTTACACTTCGTACAACTCGGCCACTACTACACACGCTAGAACTCTCTCGCTGCACTCTGACTCTGACTCTCAATGACTGACTCTAGCCCCGCTGGCAGACAGCTTTATAGTCCCGGAGCCTGCGAAGAGTCCCTCTTTTTCCGCCTAAACTTACTCGGCGATTTCCAGAAAGGGAGAAAGCTTCCCGCGCTTCCGGATCCGCGGGCGGCCCGGCCGCCGCCGCCGCTGCCCTGCCAGCTGGCGGCGCCTTCCAGTACCTCCCATTACTGAGAACGCCGTCCTGCCGGCTGGTGCCAGTGGGCCACCGGCTTCTCCCGTTGTCACTTCGGCGCGCCGCTTGGCCGCTGTCATGGCAATGCCATAGTAATCTGGCTCATATTCGCCTCGCACTGGCGCAGCTGCCACAGCGTTTTGCGCCTTTGTTATAACAGGAATACCTCTCATTGTTTCTGGTTCAAGAACAACACTTTTGCTTCGTTCTATCTTCCTCGAATCCAGACTCTGTACCCGTCAATGTCATGAGGATAGCCAACGAAGACTCCTGGCTTTCCCTTCACATCCCACTTGCGACGCTTCTACTGCGGAATTTGCACAAAGCAATTGGACCCGAGATACGTGCAAGTGCTGTAAGTACATTGATTGAGAAGATAGACAGCAGTGTTCACTGCTTCAAACCACACGACGGCAACTTCTTAGCCAACACCCGTTCTGCTCAATGCTAATGAGGATTTGTTATTACCAGTTGCACTCCATTGACCTTGAAATGACTCGTAGACTCTCATTTTTGAACTCCAGCCCGCCATCACAATGGAAAACCTTTGGTCAACGTCCGTATTGAGTCTCAACAAACTTCAGTAACTTTTCAACAGCACCACCAACCGACTTCTCTTTTAAAAACTCATTAATGCGAAATTTCAATGCGTAATTTCAACAGATAGATTTCTTCTCATTTTCTCCATACAGCGCGCGAAGTCTCGATTTGCTTTATTTCGTTCGGACTTATGGCGAGGATGATGTCTGACTGTGCCTTCAAGTCGACTCCATCCACTGTTTAATGGCGACGGCGTTGCTACTTGTTGCTTCTGGTTTTGCTTTAGTGTTCACGTAACCCCAAACATCGTTCTTAATCAGGATTGCACGCATCTGTATTTTCTAGGTATCATAGTTTTCCTTATTTAGATTGTCAAACCTTACGCTAGTGTTTATTTTATTGGCGTAGGTACGTGTTATTTTAATACAAATAAAGGAAAACGGTAACCTGACTTAGTGCACATGTTCTAATTATCCTCATGTAGTTATTCACATTATTCTGGGCCAATAACGTGTTGGAATTATGGACAGTACACATGCTAAGTGATTAACATACAGGTGATCTCCTAATCACACCCAGATTACAGCTCCCACAAAACACTGTTAGCCTGCAACGCCACATACGTTCACTTCAACAGTTACACACACAGTACAGTTCTTGTCAAAGAGGATACAGTAGCATCAGTCAGTTGCTCAGCACATTGATAGGTACTAGGCCATTCGAACGGGATTGTATCACCATATCGATGACTCCAATAAAAAGCTGTTATATTATAGGTTCAGAGGAATTGTTTACAAATTAATCAAAAGCTATTTATCAAATAGGACACAACGTGTGGGTATAAATGTACAGTACAGTTAGGAGATGACAGTGAAATGTGAGTGTGCCTCAAGGTACAATTCTGGAACCATTTTTATTTATATTTTCTGAATGACATTTTTAATATTTTGCCTAAAGGTGATAGATATTTTTTGCCAAAGATGCAAGTATAATTATTAAGGGTAAATCCTGGGAGGATGAGATAAATAAATTGGAAGTTAAGTTATCTTTGATTGAGAAATGGCTAAGTCATAATTTTCTGAGCTTAAATATAGAAAAGACTGCATCTATAACATTTGATAGTTATCTGGACAGTGTACCAGAGGAATGTGATGTTAAGCTTCACATATCAAGCTATGATAATTTAGACTGTGATTGTCCAAATATATTGGGAGTTGAAGTTTTTAAATATTTGGAAGTACATATTGATCAAAATTTGAAATGGAAATACCAAGTGTTGCAACTGATACAGAAGAGTAGATATCTTATTTATGTATTCAGTAATCTGAGATTGATTCTTGAAACTAATCAACTATTAATACACTATGCTTTATTCTGGGCAGTTGCAATTTTTGGTATATTAGCTTGGGTGGAGTTTATGATTCAACATTAGAATCACTAAATAACATACAAATAAAGGTTTATCAAAATATTTACAAAAAGCATGTAATGCACCCAACAATGTCTTTACATAGAGGAAATAATGTGATAAACTACTGGTTAGAGTAGAATTGAAGAGTGGAAAGTCAGAAGAGGCTAAGTGTCATTAAAGAAAGAAAAAAAATTCTTATTAGTGGAGCTCTGTAACAGTACTAACGATCTGAATAAAGGGCTGCTTTCTACAGTGACTGCACATAGTTCAAAGATGACTCACTAAGTATTGTTTGTAATATTATGTTCAGTAATGTCTTCTCTCAGAATTTTTCTCTATATTTCAAGTTTTTTGATTTTCTTACTTAGCCCTTATGATTTTCCACTCTACAATTCTCCTGCAAACAGAGGCTGAATTAAACTCAACTGTTTAGCTTAAGACAAAAATCCACCAAAGTTAAGTCTTAGACATATGTCTTCACAGACAGAATTACTGCAGAGACAATGGCAATGCTGTCTCTGAGGTACTTCTGTCGGTTTTATGTGTGTGGGAGTGATGAAATTTGACCTGTGAGTGACTGCTAATGATGTTCGAATTTTATTGTCTGTTTATGTTGTTTTGTACTTTTGTTGTTTTTCATATGAGATTTATGCATGTGTTGTGATTATTTGAGTTTTTAATAAATATTTCAAAATGTAGCATTAAAAGTTTTGTTAATTTATTTGAATTTTTTTTTATTTTTATCATTAGAATGTTTCGAAAGTTTTTAAATTTGTTGTTGTTCTTGTTGTTTTTTTCCCCCAAGGGTTTCTTTACCTGTTTTAACTGAACAATTTTGTTGGTTGGTGGGGGCAAAATTTAACCTCCTTTTGTGCACCGACACTGAAACATTGCCATTTGATGGAGCTAAGAAATATCATCGCTACATAAATTTTTTTTCTAGTTGTGTCAATGTTCTTGTCTTGTTAACAATGTATTCTTCAAGTTGTATTCAAAATTAAAACAAATATTATCGGACATTATCGATACACACGGGTCATTGCTTATTGTAATTTCTGTCAATCACATGACTTAATCTTCACCCATCAGGAACTTATAATCTTTACATCATTAACCTCTTTACTCTCATCCAATATGCCTCATGTACCAAAAAAACATTGGAGGGGAGAAACATGTTCTCCCTGGTGGTGCCATCCATGGTTAAATAGGTGCCTAGAGATTCACTTAAACTCTGTTTAAATTAAGGTGTAGATTTTTAAAGAAAGAATATGTGATAATATCTGGTCACTAGTGATGAGCTGTTTCACATAATTTATTCTATTGTTTTCCCTTTGACCTAATAAATGAACTATTAAGAGGACATTGGCTGTTAAACTCTAGTTTGCGGATTCAAACCTGATTGAAGATGTGGATTTTTAAGGACGAAAAAATCCTGTGTATGCTTTCCTTCGAGGGTGAAGTAAAGCCACCCATCCCATGTTCTAGATGTATTGTATGTAAAAGATCCTCAAGTCCACAAGAAGCCTCTGAACTAAATTTATATCAACTGATATATCACCCAAGTGATACCTTCTTTTTCCGCTAGATGGTAAGGGAGTGTGGCGAAATTTGCATGGTCAGTCAGAAGAGCAGGTCTGTAGGCCTGAGTCTTGCCACATAAAATAAGACACCATTAAATTGAATTAACATTAAAATTTATATTTTCTGTTCATTTTCATTTTCAAAGTTTACTCAGTGTCTGATTTTCACTCTCTCAGTGAAATTTTACAAAATTGTAAACTCTGTACAGAGTTAATGTGTAAAAGTGGTCTTAAACAGACAATTGTAAATGAGAAATATTGAATTTTTTTCTGGTAGGGTCCAGAGCTTTTTAGCAAATGGGTTGGAGAATCTGAACGAGCTGTCCGTGAAGTATTTCGCAGAGCCCGCCAAGTAGCCCCAGCAATAGTTTTCTTAGATGAGCTAGATGCACTTGGAGGAGAGAGAGCTGGAGTGGGCGGAACTAGTGGAAGTAGTGTACAAGAAAGAGTAGTTGCACAATTGCTCACGGAACTGGATGGAGTAGAACCCCTTGGAGATGTTACAATTCTGGCTGCTACTAACCGCCCTGATCGTGTAGATAAAGTAAGTATTACTTGTTTCATATCCCTGTCATGTTCATCACTTGCAGTAATTTATTGTTACGTTGTAATAATTTTACTAATCCATCCGCCTCTCTTGTTATCTCCACCATGTGAAGAATGGTTTTTGCCTTATCAGAAGCACATCAGTTCTGCATTCACTCTGATATCATGCTAAATAAATTGCATTTGCGGTTTGTGTAAGTTTCGTGCTATTTCATTCAAGCTATGTCAATTGGTAATTTGTTTGCACTCAATTAAATGATAATTTGACAGAGGTAAAATGTAGAAATAGTGTTAATTCTCTATCGTTCATTGTGTTTCTTGGAATGATATTCTCATATTTCAAATGAAAAATGTTCTCCCTCCTTCCTTCCTTTCTTTTTCTTTCTTTCCTTCCTTCTTTCTTTCTCTTTTTCTTTCTTTCGCTTTTTCTTTCTTTCGCTTTCTTTCTTTCTTTTTCTTTCTTTCTTTCTCTTTCTTTCTTTTCTTTTTCTTTCATTCTTTTCTTTCTTTCTTTCCTTCTTTTTCTTTCTTTCTTTCTCTTTTTCTGTCTTTCTCTTTCTTTCTTTTTCTTTCTTTCTCTTTTTCTGTCTTTCTCTTTCTTTCTTTCTCTTTTTCTGTTTTTCTCTTTCTTTCTTTCTCTTCCTTTTCTTTCTCTTTCTTTTCTTTCTTTCTCTTTCTTTCTTCCTTTCTTTCCCTTTCTTTCTTTCTTTTCTTTCTCTTTCTTCCTTACCCTTTCTTTTCTTTCTCTTGTGTCTTTCTTTCTTACGTTCTCGGTCCTGTCTCTCTCTCTCATCGTGTCTCTCTCACTCTCTATCTCTTTCTTCTCTCTCGTCTCTTTCTCTCTCTCTGTCTCTTTCTCATTCATCTGGTCTCTTTGCGTCTCTCTCTCTCTGCTCTTCTCGCTCGTCTCTAATCAGGCTCTCTCTCAGCTCTCTCGTCTCGGAGCGCTCTCTCTCGCTCTCTCTCTCAGCTCTCTCTCGCGTCGCTCTCTCTCGAAGTGCCTATGTTCAATGTCCTGTTTTGTGTCTGAGATAAATGAACTCATAGTTAGTCAGAAGGATTTAAATCTTAGTTCAGAGCTAATGCAGAATGGAAAAAAGTGAAAGCAAATGAGTTAAATATGATATTTACCGTCAGAGAATTTACTATGCTACTTGCAGGCTCTGCTGAGACCTGGACGATTAGATCGAGTTGTCTATGTACCACTGCCTGATTGTGAGACACGTGCGGATATCCTTTCAATTCAGCTGCAGCATATGCCAGTAGCGAATGATGTGGACATAGATGAACTTGCTAGATGCACTGAAGGATATTCAGGAGCAGAGGTAGGTAAAATTTTGTTTGTCCTGTTTTACCTTGAGTGAATTGTGAGTTAATTTAAGTACATTGTTTCTTTTAGCTGATGACTAAAAACATGTTGATGTAAGGATTTTTCTAAATAAGGTACAGTTTTTCATAGAAACTGTGGCATTCATCAGAACTATTTCTGAATTATTAAATATTCATAGAATGTTAAATACAACACAACATATTGTGAATGGGATGTACATGTGCTAATTTCTTTATAACTTAATTTCCTATCGAACATTAGCAAATTTAAGAGAATATTGTTTCAAAATTAAATGTTTGAAATGTTCTCATATTAAATCCCATAGAATCTCATGTGAAATTTGTTATGACAAAATGAGTTTGCATGCTTCACAGAGGCTAGTTCAACCCCTATGATGCATCCTAAACCCTAACCCAATCCTATCTCCTTCCCAGTTCTGTCTGCTGGTAGTGATGCAGGGGTGTGTAGTAGGAGGCGCGTACGCAGAGATACTATTTGGCGGTCCTCTTGACAACTGGCTGCAATGAGACGTGACGGATATGACATATTAAAATATTAATGTAGGATTACTCTGAAGCTGATATAAATGGAGGATTACTCCAAAAGTCCAAAGCACACAACACCTCAGGGCTTGGAGACATATTGCGTCAATTGAAGATGTTAAAAATAAAAAAAAAAAATAAAAAAATAATAAAAATAAAATTGAAAAAATCTTATATTTCAAATTTCTCTTATTTTTAAAGAATTTTTTTTTTATGGTTTCATTTTTTAATTAGAAATAAAATTTAAAAAAGTATGAAGATAAGTTTACCACCCATCCACCTTCACTCTACATCTGGTTCTTTCAAAAATCAACTCCATATTATCTTAGTCTGTTATTTATTCCTTTGCTTTTCGTTATTATTATGTATCTTGTTGCATACATTTCAAGTCTATAAAAAAATTTTCATCCATCCATCCAAAAATCCATTTCTCTATTTCGTTGTTTTGAGTTCTTCGCACTATATATTTTAAGACATATTTTCTCTCACCCCTATCTCTTCTTAAATCACACTTGATTGTCAAGTACCACACTTCTCTCTTCAATATCCTTCTCCAACCTGTTTCTCAGAATTGTAGTGAAAACTACAGAGATGATATGAGGGTAAATTCCCTGTAATGTTTTACCTGTTTGTAGCTTTCTTCTTTATGCATCAGAACTATTAAGGATTCCTAGGACATTCTTCTAGACCTAGATATCTATTTCTCTTTCAACATCTCATTCATTTTGACTGTTGCACTTCCAATCACTTCACCCTCATAAAACAGAATTCACTTGAGATTCCATCATATTTTCTTTACCTTTAACTTACTAATCACTTTTTTAACTCCATACCCTGTAAATGCTTCACCCTGACATTGTCATCTCTCTTCCTTGCCCTCTCATCTTCCCCACCTTCTGCTTTCATTGTTCTTTAAAAAATTCTTCCCATTATACTATGGCATTATCTTGTTCCCATTCTCTGTTCATTTCCATCTTTCACTGTTAACTCTCTTCTAAACCTGAATCTCCAATCTCCCACTCTCAATCCCTACCATATGCCTATTCCTCTCTCTTCCTTTTTTCTTCTTCAAAACAGTTTATAATCTTTCTTAATTTTCTCTAATTCTCCCTTCCTGCATTTACCTATCCCTTATTTTGTTTTTCTTATCCCTTATCTTATCCCTGTCAGCCTTGATGCAGCGTGTGTTTTGCCTATGTACATTCCCTCCTGACATATGGCATAAAATTCTAGAGAAACTCATCATGTAGTACTCAGACCATTAGATTGCAAAAGAAAATTATTTGAATAATGAAAAAATGCCATCCATGTGATTCCTGCAAGCCTCTCTTCATTGAGCTTAGAATCTTACTATTGCCTTGCATATATATTTACGAATCTGTAATATTTGTCAAAAGTGACTTACTTAATAGTGGGAACATATTTCATGATATACTGATATTTATAATTACAACACAAGTCGTAAAAATCATGGTCATCAAGTGTCAGTACCATCAGCTTTCTATCAGAAATCCACATACCAACATGTATGTTACTTTACAACACATTGCCAGATGACGTAAAACAATTGAAGTCGGTTCACAAATTTAAGTTAAAAGTAAAATATTTTCTGCTGTATAACTGTTTCTATACAATTAGAGACTATACTGATTATCAAAATGAAAAATATTTATTTTAACAAAACAGTGGTATATATTGAACTAGTTTACATTTGTTAAATAGTGCATACATTTTTTAAAAAGACTTAATATGTTAGTAACAAATAATGTACTTCAGCTTCCAGGTCAATGACCCTCATCTTGATCAGGTTTTTGTCCAGTTTCCCTGATCCATTGAGCAAATGCTGTGATGGCCCCTTGTTTTGCTTCTGGACGTAAATGTAGCTTCACTATGCGCATGTTTTGTTGAACTCTCCTTTTGCGTGTAACGGTAAGAGTAGAGGTAAGGACGAGTTACTATTTTGTTAGCAATGCAGAAAAACCATTCTTGCAATGCATGTACCGATGCAAATAAGTTTTCTATAACTCGGAAATGAAAATGTCTATTTTATCAAGTATTGCTAATCTCTCGATTTTTTAAAATTTATTTTTATTTCTTTATTTTAAACTTTTACTCATCTTCCATTTATAGTTAAAATGACGGGAAGGGCTTCTGGAACTCAAGAAAACATGCGCTGATTGTCTTCTCCCCCAAACGTCACATATAGTTTTTACTCTTTTTTTTGACTAAATAAATCAATATCTAAATCTGTCCCACCATTTATTGTGACCCTCATATTCTTTCTTTATCATACGTATATATATTCTCCCCATATTCCCTTTATAACTTTTCATACTCTATTACACCATTAAGCAAATTTAAGGAATTTAAATAGATCTTATAAATCCAGTTAAACTTCCATCTTACCTTAATCTGTAGAATTATTACCACTAATTGGACTGTTCTTCCATTTGATTTGAATGTCTAACATTTAATATTGTTAAATTTTTTCATAAGTTGGTTGCTGTGTGCCATGAGGCTGCTTTGGCTGCCTTGGAACAAGATTTAGAAGCTGTGGCTGTCAACAAAGACAACTTCAATGCCGCATTGAATATTGTCACCCCACGAACACAACCTTCCCTGCTGCAGTTATACGAACGCTATCTCTCCAACACTAGCTGACCTTTCCGGTATACAATTTTACATTGAATTATATTTCCTATATAATTTTATATTCACTTATAAAAAGATATAAAATAATGCAATAAAATTATTTTTAATTTTTGAAATTGTTTACATTAGAGAAGCTGCAGAACATCCAAAAATCCATTCTTTTGCATGTATTCATTACAGTAAGAGGAAGTTCAAATTGAGAGGGTTAGTAAGTACAAAATAGTAGTACTCACTACTTGGAAAGAAGTCCAAACAGCTTTTCAAATAAACATTAATGATTGTCATTCTAATGAGATGTCACTTCTTGTAATCAAAATTTGAAATGGTAGATTCATTTTACATACATAAATAATATTCATTTCTCAAGAAAATAACATATTTGTTAAAAATAAAATTCATTTCTATATTCACCCTCCTAATTTTAACTTCCTTACACAAACTGGCAAATACAAAGAAAAAATACTGTATTTACCCAAATATATGTCGACCTCCTAACTTAGAAGAAGACTTCTGAGACTTTTTTCATTTTAACTATTATTTAATAATCAGTCATTATAAAATAGAAAATTGTCTTACTGATGAGAATTTGAAATCTTTTAGCCTGAACTATCACCATTTTCTGTGTAATTAAAACCATCATAATCAGTGATATTGTCACTTTTGTCTTAACCTTCACCTGTACCTATTATTTTTTAAATTTATTTATATATTTATTTTCTACTTTATTTCTGGTTCTCCCATACTAGATCGTCCTCTTGAATAATTAGGCTCTAGGAAAATGTTGTACCTTGGATTAGCATTTTTGTAACTTTCATCCGACCCCCCCTAAGAACACTCCTTTCTGACACCAGATTTTTGGCCTATCTGGTTTGTGCCCTCTGCATCTGTAACAATCGTTAATTTTAAGTTTGTGCAATTGAGTTTTTAACTATTATTTCTTACATTTCCATATATCTTTCTTCCATGGGTAACATAGGAGCCGATCACAGATGGGTCATTGTGATCATGTAACAAAATCTCAGCAACAATTTGTGTTCATTTTCATGTTGCATTTAACCATTACCACCTAGACAAAGATATGCATCTATGTTGTATTGGTTTAATTTACTGCAATGCCTGCCATGTGACATTCTCTCTTTATTGTACCATTAAAAATATTGGTCTGAATTGCCTGCCCAATCTGCGATGGATTCTAAAAATTTGTCGTTAGCAATAATAATAATAGTAGTAGTTGTAGTAATAATAATAATAATAATAATAATAATAATAATAATAATAATAATAATAATAATAATAATATTATCAATAATAATAATAACAATAAAAATGATAATGATAATGTGTTATAGGCAGGTATTATAGGTATGTGCGGTATTTATTGGCTTCTCAGCTTATTACATTAGCAATTTAGTTTAACATGGAAAGGCAGAGTAAAAGCATAGATCACAACAGTTAAGGCTTAATCTACGGTTATCAGTCGATTGTGTATTTTTGAACTGAGATATTTAGGAAAAACTCTTATATTTGGGTAAATAAGGTACTTTTTTCCCCCTTCAAGAAGGAAACATAATGGTTTTTGTCTCAACAGATTTCCTGCGAGCACAACAGGCCATTCAAGTGCAGCGCAAAGTACTTGTGGATCACTCACCCATTCTAGGGCATCAACTGTCACTTGGGTCTAACAGCTTGCATGAGACCCAGCTTTAATGTTTCAAAGACAAAAATGACGAGAGGTACATCAGGCTAGTCACAGAAACATTGTTGTATCTTATCAAACCGTTTGTATTTTTTGTCATCCATTTACAAATTATTTGTTTGATATCTTTATCAGCACAAAATGTTCAATTCATTTAAGAGAAAAGAGGCATGCACATGTTTCTGTAAAAGATGGCAGCAGTGTCTGTGAAGAAATTTGTCTTTGACGTAAATTGGCATGATCAATGAAATCAGAGTCTAGTCCAAATGGTAATTAGAGCGGGCTAGCATGAGCATATTTGAGAGTTTTGAAAATTAAAATGTTAAAAATTTATTTTCCACTTCCAGATAAATGAGGATTGTTCTAATAAAATACCTGTTATGAAATATAAATTAACAGAGTGTTGATTTGAATGTAAATAATAGATTTAAAGCATACTGAATATTAGAAATGAGTAATTAATAAAATATTTTGTGTGGAATTCAAAAATAATTTTGAAACAATACTGAACTACTACCTTTGACATTCGCTTACAATAGTATGCACTCTAAGAAATGTGTAAAATATCTCAAGAATGAAATTTCTTTGTTCTCTTTCATTGCCCTATCTCATTGATTACAGGCAGCTGTTACATTTCATCAATACATATTGACTAATGGAACAATAATCTTAGAAAGAAAGTGTAGAAATATACACCCTTAACAGAAACATATAGTGTTACAATGTATTTCTATTTATATATACAACAACTTTTTGTTTAGGCTCATTTTGAAGTGTAAATTATGAAATTGAAAATACAGTAGAATGTCAATGATGTCAATCAATTAGGACCAAACTCCATTCGAAATACGAAATTGTCTGGATTTTTGAACCTCTAAAAGGGCTAGTAGTAATCTTTAATGTAAGAAGCTTGGTGAAAATCATGTAATCACTCTGCCATTTACAGAAGTGGAGCAGATGAGTATAATCATTATTATAGTTTTTATTTAAACTGTAAAAATTTTATACAATTTAAATTATCTTTTTTATAGCTTATTGTATATCTATGAATTATATAAATTTCTGCAATTCTAGTTTTAACAAAATTATTATCTCATGACAACGCTTTTAAAGGGCCACCCATAGCAAAAAGAAAAACTCAAAAATACATATCAATACTTTTTGATTTCAAAACTACAATAAATTTTTAGTTTGAAGTTCAGAGTAACTACATAAAGTAAGAATGTTGGAAAATTATCATTTGTAGTGTGCCAGCACAGTTATAAAATGACTTATTTCAAATGGAAGGATCTTTACAGTTAGAAAACTGTTTTTGAAAACTTATTCTGCCAAAAGAAAGTGTTTTGAGATTGCCTGCAGAATCATTGTGTACTTTGGGTTGTTATTGCTTTTATCCGTGGTGCCATGTCAACGAAGATATACGTAATTCTTGATTTTCATGTGCCATGTTCATGGAGATCGCTGCTGGGACAGATATGTCCCCTCCCATATTTTTATTCCCCTCTTATACTGCCAACTTCAAAAAGTACAAGTGCTACTAGAACAAGTAAGATAAAAGATCTTGTAAAGGAAGAGAAGAAATTCCAAAACTATTGGCGTTACAACAGCACATACTTTTTTGTTTTATTTCTAATTGTTGGAATATTGAAAAATTTAGTGAGTTAAATGTGTAAATGAGATCTGCACTAGTTGTTTAAGCATCCTTTATTCTATTTGTGGGGGAAATTTCAAGAAAAGATTTAAAGACATTTTTGAGAAAATAATTGTTTAAATAGCCTATATTTCTCACAAAATTATATAAAAAGTAATCATGTTTTCAAAAACTTGAAATGATTTTTATATCAACATCCTTGACCAACATATTTCATTGAGGAAAAAATCTCTTTCTTCAATATTGTA
>BOPP01000001.1:25723107-25828755 GCA_017312745.1 Gryllus bimaculatus | reverse complement strand
AAGTTTTCTGAGTCTTTCGTTTGTAGCGTAATAGTAGTAGTATGTGAGTTGGTAATTTGTCTTGTGCGGTGTAGGTAAAGGAACCCAACTTGTGGCTGGAGTTCCTTAGTGAGATCGGCAGC
The DNA here is from genome assembly GCA_017312745.1 of Gryllus bimaculatus. Classification (NCBI taxonomy): domain Eukaryota; kingdom Metazoa; phylum Arthropoda; class Insecta; order Orthoptera; family Gryllidae; genus Gryllus; species Gryllus bimaculatus. Next base: position 25,828,633 of record BOPP01000001.1, on the reverse strand, counting down.
AATTCGCGAAAATAATTGGTTAAAAAAACTAGTCACTGTTGACATTTTTATCGTTATTTTTTAAGACAACATTCTCTACAAGGTTTCTGGTTGCTTTGGTAGAATTTTTTGCTACATTATTCATACTTTTGTTTTATTATTTTAGTGCAAAATATCCTAATCATGTTACATGATTTTAGCCCGCCTTATGACTTTTCTTAACGATGATTTGTATTTTTTAAGTAGAGGGGGAAATTTTGGGATACGTTTTAATGCTTATAAATGGAAAGAAAGACGTTTGTTTTTATGTGATGTCCTAAACCGTTGTGTTCTTCAAGAATAGCTTTTCCGTAAAATATTTAATTTTCGTTTTTGAAGAGGAAAGCAAGTGTTAAAATGAAATAAAAGCGTTAAAAAATATCTTTATCGTTTGTGTCAACAGTGTTGTGAACCGCATCCCATGATTCCTGCAGCAAGTAATGAATGAATAATTTTATTTTACTTTTAGTAAACAATCTACTCAAACGTGTATTTTTTTTATTAGGCCACGGTTCGTGCTTCTTGCGAATGGTAAGAATTTGTGCATTGTGATCACTGTATCCGAAATATTTGTTTCAATTTCATATCAAATAGTGATAGACCTCAAACATTTAGGTTTTTAACTAAAGATGATATTTAAACAAGGAGACAGCGACAGTAAGAGAGAGAGAAAGGAGAGGGAGGGAGAGATACGGCGCGAGTGATCAAGAGAGAGCGAGAAGGGAAAGAGTGGAAGGGAGAGAACGAAAGCGATAATGTGAGAGAAATAGAGCAATAGAGGGAGGAATGGTGTGAGAAAGGAAGAACGAGAGTGCGTGAGAGAGGAGGGAGCGAAACAGCGAGTAAGAGAGATAGAGTGAGAAAGGGAGATAGTGCGAGAGAGAGAGAGAGAGAGAGAGAGAGAGAGAGAGAGAGGGAAAAGCGAGAAAGCAAGAGAGCGAGGGAGAGAAAGATAGCGAGTGATCGAGAGTGAGAGGGAAAGAAAGATAGTGAGTGAGTAGGGTGAGCAAGAAAGGGGGAGGGAAAGAGAGAAACTTGAAAATAATCCTCAGTAGTTAAATTAAAAAAAACATGAAAATTTAATCTTGAATATAATAATTCCCCCTCCATTTATCACAAAATTTTGCGAAATTTTTGTTTGCTTGAAGTCTATGTTTGCGGGGTTCAAGATTAAAACTCATTAAAAACAACAAACCAGAAATTAATACGTTATTTCAAAGACCGTTTTATTTATATTTTAAGATTAAGATTTTTTCTCACACTTTGAAAGGTTTCCAGAATTATGGGCCCCAAAACGTGCACATCCGTAAAAACCCCGATTTTGCAATGATGAAAAGACATCGTGATTTTTGCACAGTTTTGTTTCACAGAAAACTTTGACATTTTGACAAATGTATTAATAAGTGGCAAACAGCAGAACACAATTCGTATTTTGATTTTCTTTGAAAACTGCAGAAAAGAAATCGACGCAACTACACCTTCGTTTGTTAAACTTATCTAGAGGGCGCTGCTTTGATTATGTTATGGAGAAACGAAGATAATGGCAAACATTGATGACGGGGGCGTGGAACTCGGTCAGAGGAGAGATGACAACTTCATGATTTTGATAAAATGGTACACTGTGTAGTTGTGGATACACATTATAATGGGCTCGCGGATAAGGTATGAGACATTCTGTTTTTTTATAATTATTCAGCATCTTATTGGGTCACTGTTTACATTTCAACCTTCCTTATTTTGTAGAGAGAATGTGAAACATGTATTCCAGTGCTTTTGTGAAGTTGTTCGACCCCAAGCGGGAGGACAAGATGCCTGGATTATACAGAAATATCCGGACAGTTATAAAGATGAAGAAGTTCTTAAGTCTGTACCAAAATTTGCTTATCCGTGTGAATTTGAAAAGTAGGTTATTAGACTAATTTCTGTTTATTGCTGTTGATTGAATAAATTTTGTCATGATTTTATCTCCCATGGACTTATTTCAGCAATTCTGTTCAGTTGTACTCTTTTGTACTAACAAGTGTTGACTCAAAATGGACCTTCGGATTCTGCAGACATGATCCAAAAACTGAAACAGCCTTAGTGGTCCTGAGTTACCTCCCATGGCATGACACTTTCTATAGGTGAATATTTGTCATTTGTTGCCACATGTCAAAGCATTAGAGCCTTCACACAAGTTTGTGAAGAACTTTACTGTATAATAAGTTTGTAAATTTAATGTTTTGGTTACATGTCCTTAAATTATTTTTGTAAATGGATGACATCAAATCATAAGATTGTTAGATTTAATTGCCGAACTTACATTAAATGTAAGTAATAAGGCAGAAGATTTATGGCAGTTGTTGGAAGCAGTTTATTCAAGTCCAGTTCCTGATAGAGGTTCTCTTCCTGTTGTGTACAATGGCCATGAGGTGAGTAGAGAAAACTTAGATTTTTAAAAAATAAGTATCCTGCAATGGGAATCCAACATGAAATATTATGTGAAATTTGATACCAATTTTTTGGAATTAAAACTTGCATGATAGAGAGTATGTTTTTATGAGCAAATAAAATATATTTTTTAAGTGTCTTATTATATGTTCAAACAGTTTGGAGTGAAAAAACAAATTCAATTAAATATTTGTTCATGTACATTTTCTCAATTATTGTTTATAAAATTATTTTTATTTTATTAAATTAAAAGATAATCTTTTATTTATATAGTTAATTTAGGATTATCTTAATGAAGAGAGAATTTTATTGTGATACCTGCAATATCTCATCTTTTTTAATAATCTGTTTAAGCCAAAATGTTTGTTTTCCATATGGATGTTAGGCTCAGTGAAATGAAAACAATTGGTTCACCACCTTGCCCTTGTTTGTTGTAGAAAATAATTGTAGTAATGACAAAAAGTTTGCAGTAATTGTGACAAAATAATATGTTTTATTGTTACTTTTATTATTCACTAATGCTACTTGAAGCATTCAGTTAGGTTTATGTTTTTTCAATTCAAATAAGTTGGCTAGTGTCACTCAAGTTCTGTTTCTGATAAATGAAAGAAAATTTTATATTCCTTGGAGCTTATAATTTTGTATAGGTATAAAAGCCTGAGTAGGAGTATAGGTCATAAAAGCCTGAAATTTAGGGTAATGATAATATCTGGGTCTGGAATGGGGTTAGATATTTTTAAAATTCATCTTGACTCAAACTCCACTTCCACTAATTGAATTTATCTCTCATTGTACCTTTTCTCTTATTCTGGGAAAATGTTTATATTTCTGTAAATATAGTGCAATATATAATAGTAAATTCAAAGGTATTTGTGGCAATGTTTTTGCTGTATATTTTAGAGTCTAAATGAGAACAACTATTTGAGAACTTCGCTTAACACATATTCACTGAAATGAATGTCTTGAAAAACAGACCAGGTGAACAGTCGGTAAACTTATAACGGTTGTGTCTGTTTTTTCTGAGGAAAAATAATTCAAGCTAATGGCATAATTTAACTCATAGAGGTGATTTTCCTATAGATGATACAAGACAAAGTTTTTTAATTTCTTTCATTGATGCCTGAGTGATTTAACTGTTCACTCATGTGGTTGAGTATGGCCTCCAATCCCTTGTGAAGACAGCTCTCTGTACATGACAACCCTTCTCAGTGTTGGCGATTACACAAGTTTGAAAAAGGGAAACTATAATAGCATTTTCACTGATGCCATTACTGCGTTCAAAAGAGAGTCTGCTGAAGCATTTTGTTGGTACAATGAGTGAATATTGAGAGACCCATCATGAATTTAAAATAATTCATAGTCATCATACCAAAATATACTGTGCCCCTAACAACAATTTTCAATAGGGAAACTGAAAAATAGTATTTGACAGATGGGATGTGCAAGTCAATCAAAAAACAAAATCTAGTACAATCAAGATTGTAAAGATTTTTTTTTGCCTAATTTCTTTTAAATTAGTACATGTTTATTGTTTCTTTCACTCATATGTTAGTCAGAATAAAAGCCTTTTTGCCTGCCTATTAAAAAAAAATGCCTATACTCCTGGGCTCTACTGCTTTTGTATTAAAAATGTGTGGTCACTTACTGAGAAACTGGAAAAAGTTGGGGGCACTTCATTGATCTAGAAAAGACAGAAAAATTCAAAAAATTTGTAGAAGTGTTTTAAGATGCCAGAGAAAATTTTGAGGTGATCCCAAAACTAGGTAGTATAGTGTTATTTTGAAACAATATTTATTATTTGAAGCAAATATTATTGATTTTGCCCTTTTACAGTGTTGTATTCTTTCTTGTTCCTGTATGTAGTAAATTACTTCCTTGGATAAGTAGTATACTCAGAATCCACATTAGTTGGTCCTCGATAATGAAAAGCTTATTTTTAGTCATCTGTGAAGAACATTTGGCACCTAAACCATACACAGGACAAATATTGTCAGCATATTTTTGGCATACTAAATGTATACATTTCAGATGGGAGACCACAAAAATAAATGCAAAGAGAATTAAAGAGTAGGTTTTAGCTGAAGTTTAATATTGATGCATGATAGGTAGTGAAGTTGAGGTGGAAATTATATTTGTTATATTATTAAACATCATAGGGTAATTTGTCTTTGGTACTTTCTTTAAAAATGTATGTATATTATTGTTTTCATGCAGACATTTGTGTGCTCGTGTCCCAGCCAGTTTGAACTGCCTAGTATACCAGATGATGTGAGTTAATATTTGAATTGAAACATTTATTGAAGGTTTTGATTTAATGTTATAATATCTATAACAAATTTTAATAATTATTATTGTATGTGTTTTATTGATATTGTGCTTTCTTTTGTCCTTTGTAAAGCGCAACCTGACTGAATATTATAAATCAGTTGATGTGTCCAATATGATGATAATATTTGCCTCAATGTTACATGAAAGAAGAGTTATTTTCGTCTCTCAAAAATTCACAAGGCTAAGTTCATGTGTACAGGCAGCTAATGCTTTACTTTATCCTATGCATTGGCAACATATATTTATACCTGTTCTACCTCGGGTACTTTCTGATTATTTACTTGCCCCAATGCCATTCTTAATTGGAGTTCCACAATCTGTATTTCAGGTGAGTACTTATTTTTAGTCCATCAAAATTTACCTACCTTCGGGTGGAGAACTTTAAAAAAAATTTCAATATGAAGTTTTTATAAAAGTGTTCATATTTTTCTTATTTTTTGAACAGCGTGTTCGGCGAAATGATTTGGGTGATGTTGTAATATTTGATGTTGATAACAATACTATAGAATCACCTTTTGATGATGTGCAGTCATTACCTCCAGAAGTGGTATGTATCTGAGACTTCTTCAAATAAATAGTTTGTATGAATACATAAGTGGTGTACTCATGTGCTCATTTAGTAGCAAAGTAGCAATAAATGAGTTGTAAAAACAAACTACAGACATTTGTTTAATATTGTAAAAATAATTTCAAACACCACTAGCTTAGTTTTAAATGAATATTTTTATTCATAAAAAAAAATTGTTTCATTGTTGCTTCTTAGAATAAAAACATTCTCTTTGGAGAATAATTTGAGAGTAAATTAACTTTGTAATAACAAGATCATTAACAAACAGAATTTAAAGATGTCAAAGCAGTCATTTTTAAGCTGAAAACACACATATTTTACTCATTAAAGGTTACCCACCTTAAACGTCAGCTTCGGAGTCGTTCTGGACTGCTGGGAGATGGAGTGTCTAGGACGTTTCTGCGGGCATTAGTAATATTAATTGGAGGTTATCGAGATGCACTTCGTTTCCAGTTGGGTCATAAAATTACTTTTGACCAAGAAGCTTTTGTAGAATCCAGACCGTCTTCTATGCAACCATTTATGCGCAAGATGTTACAACTGCAGATTTTTCAACAGGTAAATATACTTCATGTTGGCCACTAATTGAAATGTGTAAATAAATTTTAAATGAATTTAATTATTGGTCTCTTATGGATGGTTTAATCAAGAAATAGTATTTTGCTTTCAGTGTGGGTGTGACAAAGGTAATATAAATTTAAAATAGGTGCTTTTATAAAGGTAACTAATTATTGTTACAGTGCAATTAGTGACTTCTTAACAAAGTTACATTCTTGGTTGAGGTATTGAGGCATTGGTTATCAATGAGTGTACAGTAAAAAGTGAGTGAGATGCCACATCACTCTTTACTTTATGCTTTACACTTTTTATTTCATAATATCAAGGTTAAATTATTTGTGTTTCTCTTTTGTATTTGAATGTTTTTGAGAACAGTGTTGAATGTCAATATATTGTTTATCCTTTTTTTAAAATTTTTTTTTATCAGTTTATTGAAGAACGCTTGGATATTCTAAATTCTGGATTGGGTTTTTCTGATGAATTTGAAATGGAAGCTTTCAATTATTGTGGGAAATCCAGTTCTCGTTTGAAACAACAATATAAAGAATGGACACATACAATGCGTAAAGAGGGAAGTGCATTTTTCAAAACTGTGAAAAATAAGGTATTTTAAAATTTATTTGTTTATTTATACATATCTGAGCAGACTTTGAACTTTTGCATATCTTACTGGATATTGTAATTTCTTTTTGAAGGCCAATCCTGCTATGAAGTCTGCAGTTAAAACTGTAAGTCTAAAAACCTTTGTATTTTATAGTAATTGTAAGTTTGGTTTTCGTATGTGAAATCAAACAAGGAATGAACAATAATATGTACACAAATGTGCACAAAATGAACATTAGTTATTGTGTCTGAATGATTAAGGCGATGCACATGAAATATTATGTTGGACAGTGAAACTTAAAACTTTTTAAATGTACAATAACCAAGAGCAAAATAACTTCTATTACTCAAAGTACATTGTATTTGATCTTTTTTGCTTGATTCCTTGGGAATTAATGTCGTAACTGGATAGGGTCATTTGTAACGCCTATCTCTTTGATGAAATTTTTTTCTGGTGGGTTTGTGGTTTAAGTTCAGAAAATATACAAGATTTATTTTATCTCACAACCCGTATCTGGGTGCACTACTCTTGTGATAATTTGGTAATTGTGTATCTTTGCCTCCAATAAAGACAACCATGGTTGGCATGTCAGAATGGCAGAGGAGTCAGGTCACAGGCTCCAGCAACTTTCCTTTTTGTTTCATTTCCCATTCAAGGCACATGTAAGCCAGGAACTCAAAAGTGAAATCCTTTCAGGTTGGGTTGAACTGGGCTGAGACATGAGTAGGCAAACAAATCCATCTGTTTCTGTGATTTTGTACAGTATGATTTTGAAACAAAGTGGTGGTAAAGAAGATTTGGAGGGAAGTTATGATTGATTTATCCAAGCAATAGGTGCACTCATTATGACCAAGATAAAATGAGCAGTAGGTGCACTCGATTCCAGTGTACCTAGTGCTTGAAGGCTTGAAATCTGGAAATTAAACAAACAAGAAAATCTTAATGAAATAAATACAATTATTTATAAAATATTAGTAAATAGCAAATTAATAATCGAGTACCTCTGTGGAAGAACGTTGGATGCGGCAGTTGGGCAACTTTGCCGGAACAAAAAAAAAAGTTTTATAATTTTATTAAAATCTTTTAAATAAGCAAAACACGTGCATTGTAATGAAAGTAATATTGTTTATTTTATAAAATACTTTTGGTATACTTATTTTTCATAAAATTTGGTGTTTTGTTGTGCCTTCAGTGGTAGGAAGTTGGATGTGACTTACTGTCCTATGGAATACATTTTTTTCCCATGGAAAAATATTGTATGTTATAAATTATTGTTTTGAATAAGCTAAAATTTGCTATGAAATTTGGAACGCAATAAACAATTACTATAAATAAATGAAATTTCATTTAAATAATTGACATTTGAATTAGAATGTTGGGTTCATTTATTGTTTTTATAATTTATTATAAATATGTATTATAATAAATAACATAATTATAATTATTACAAATATTCACTTTTTTTTATAAATATTAATTGCAAATTTTTATTATTGTATTTTAAAATAGTTGCCTTTAAAATCAAGAGCACACAACTGCAATTTGCAAAACAATAAGCAATATTCTTCCACTTACCTCAATAGGACTTATTAAAGGGAAATTCTTTCCTTTTCTATTGGAATTTTCATTCCCTGTGTTTCTAGCCATCTTCCTAAAATTATCTTTCCATTTATTGAAGCAAATCCTCCTCTTTCTTGACAAATTTGTTATTCATCATCGAAGGTGATAACTTCAAATCCTTATGGTCAGTCATCTTGTTACAACAACCAACCTTTTTCCACAGATGTCAACACGAAGATGACAGTAACAACTAAGTGAAATTTTTCAGCATTTGTCTAAGCTATAATAAGGCGGCTTCTGCAAAGTTTTTTCTCCGTAATCTCATTTTTGATAAAATTGTCACATCCAGCGTTCTTCCATGGAGGAACTGAATTATTGAAAATAATTGTAAAAAGAAATTATTATGGCTCTTAAAATGATAATTTTGGCAATTCTTCTTTCAAGGACTTTGTTCTTTGGAATCATGAAGATAAATGAAACAAGAAAGAATAACTGACTAAGAAGAAAAAAAGTGCTTTCTTCTTCTTCCAACAAAAATTAAAGGAGCAACATTCCTCCATCCTGAAATCTGAGGGTACACGACTCCGAGGGTTGCTTACAGTGAAAGAGATGCCAAAGGAGTATTTCACTTGGTTGCCAAATTGCCACAACAAGCCAAATGTTCCCAGTCATGGGTTGTGATATGAAATAAAGACCTTGAATTATCCATAATTTTGATGGAAAACTGACAGTGATATTGCCACGAATACATGTTCATTATACTATTACTGCAGGGATATGTACCTCCAGAGGAAATATCTATAGGAGTTTGGATGTATATTCATCTGGCTTCATGTACAAAGACTTGTTTTTGAAAAGGATCCCACGTTGTCTACATTTTCCATAACTGCCACACACCTACAATACCTCCTAAATGTAAAGTACAAAATGTGAAGCACCGTCTGTATACACCCCTAATGGGCTGTGCACATACACATATGTACACAAATGATAGTTTATAATTTGTTTGTTCTATTTGATGTTTATTTAATTTTATCTGTTTTAATATAATAATATCTCATTCTATGGTTAAATGGTTTCTATGGTTTGTAATGAAATAATTCTAAAAATTTATCATCTATTACATGATTTTCAATGCTCAGTAATTAAGTGTTGTTTGTTGCTTCAGGTTAAAGAACGTGGTAAAGAGGTGCGTACTGCATACAAAGGCATCCGATCCAAATTTCGTGATTCTCAACCATCAAATGATGATTTTATTTCTCATGTGTCAGCTGGAAGAAATGAAACTCCCAGTAGTCCAACACATATTGAACCTCTGCCACCTCATTTTCCAACTTCAGGGTAAGTTAGATTAAGATACATGATGCAAAATAAAGCTTTAAGTGGGTGTCTGAAATAAAAGTGGTGATATAGATGTAAGCACATTGTTTATAATTATGTTAAAATAAGGATTATTAATAATAATTAATTTTGTATATTGAATGTAAAAGAATTTTCTAGGTAGCTGTAAAATCTTTAAATTTACAAACTTGTTATTTCGACTTTAGGGTAAATGAAAAACCAAGTCCAAGTCATAAAGTATCACAGAGTGCATTTTCTGAGTCACTGCTAGAACCCTCTCCTCTCGAGTTGGATCTAATGGGTGACTTACAAGACTTACTTGGATTGCCTACATCAACTACACCTCAATTCCCTCAAAATGTCCCTCCTGCAGTTGACAGAAGTGTAAGTTACACCAATTAGTTATGATTGCCTATTTTATATCTTCAAATGTACAGTGTCCTCTTTTCACGTGTGTGTGTGTTTTTTATATATATCAGACTGGAAAAATTATATGTCAAGTTTCAAAAAACAATGCAAATGCCACAACAGGGGCTTTTTAACCTCTTCAATAATAATAATAATAATAATATAATAATAATAATAATAATAAAAACAAGAAAACATTTCCAAATTTCTAAAAAGACTTCAACAATTAATTTTTAATAATTAAAATAAGGCAATTGAGAAGCAAGTATAAGCGTACATTCTGTGAGAGATGTTTACTATTTTAATTTAACATAAAAATGTCTATGCATAAGTGTAAATATCAGTTTCATCCAAATCTGATAACTTTTTCAAACAAATATTCCATGATATACATTTTTGTGGTAAATCGATGGACACCTTCTGGAATTGTCAAAGGCTATCATTACTCTGAAACTGGGAAAGACTCAACCAAAGTATTTCCATAGAAAAAAAGAGGAAATATTTCCCCCCTTTGTATTAGAAAAAAACAACAAGTGAGCAACTGAGATGGGAAGGGGAAAAAGAAAGGAGGAGGAAGAGTGAAATAAAGAGAAATTAAAGATATTTCTTTAGATTTTTACTTCCTCCGATTGTGCTCTGGAAAATGGTAAATTTTTGCAACAAAACTCTTCTTTCCAGGCCTTGCTAATGAAAAAGTAGATAAATCTTGTTCACATAAATAGTAAATTACTTCCTCTGATGCACTGTGTAGTCCATTGGTCCTTGAAATTGATTCATCATCACAAAACATCAGTTCATCTGTGGTCAACGCAATTGCCTAAACCGTTCTGTCAATTTTCTCAAAAATTGATATTCCTTGACCAATCTGAAGCAAATCAAAACTTTGTGAGTTTGAAATGGATATTTTGATTTTTGAGGGTCTTTTACACAAAGGCTCAACGTTCGCAAATTTTTTTAAGAAATGTGCCAAATGTTTTGATTTAAATTTTTCCTTCATAGCATAAAGGACGCTTAAGAGAATGATGGGTGCAGGTCGCATTTTTTGTTGTAATCACTGATTTTTTGAAAATGGCAAAGGTTCAATTTTTTTGAGCTTCTTCCTACAACTACAATATTAAAGATAAGAGATTTTATTCCTTAATGACATCTGTTCTTTAAAGAAATCTTGAAAGAAGATCATGTTCAATTGTTTAAATATTTGAGTCGTTTTCACATAATTTATTGCATGTGATTTAAACATTTTTTAACAATTTTTTCTCAAACACAGATCCAAATTTTTCTTTAATCTCATGTGTATAAAAGGTCAATAAAAAATGGCACTCTTTTCATTTCCAGCATATTGCCTGTTTTCGACGTGCAAAACTTTAAAAAATCACAAAATTGAAGATAGAAATTTTTGTCTTAAACAAAATCTGTTCAAAAAAATCAGACCTTGAAAAAAGATCCTGTACAGTTTTTGTGAAAATTAGTGGTTTTTATGTAATTTGTGCTTTAAATTTATGCAATTAAAAAAAAACATTTTTTCAAAAACCCTTCCAACTTTTTTCTTCAAATTTTTACCATAGATAGAACAAGGAATGCTTAAAATAATGGCCCATGTCTGATTTTCATTGAACCCTCAATTCCGAAAATTGCAATATGTTAAGATTTGAAAAGTACAAGATTGAAAAGAGATTTTTTGCCTTCAACAACATCTCTTCTAAAAAATGAGTTCATTAAAATTAACAAGTACAACTTTTTGAAAAAATAAGTTTTTGTGTAATTTCTGTATGAAACTAATGAAATATACAAGTATTCCACCAAATATGGGCCATGAAAAAACTTCTCGAAGAACAGGAATGAAATGCATAAATCATTCATATCTGTATGTGAGAAAATGACACTATCTTCCTGTTTTCAGCTGAAACCCAAAACATCTTTAACTCCACTCTTGTCACCTCCACCTCCTCCTGGTAGCAGAGGCCGAGGCAGTAGATCAGTGGGATCTTCCCCATGTCGTATTGTACCGAAGGTAATATGACTTTTTGATGCATAAGTGAAACTCTTTCATACATAAACACACACACACAGTACAATAGTTCTTTACATACCAAGGAGAAGAAAATTCTTGGTATGTAAAGAACTGTTGTACTGTATGTATATATATCATATCAATGGAGAATGTTAATATTTAATTTATTGCAGTGATACACAACTGTATGTCATTTGTTGCTCTTATGGGTTTGTTCAGCAGCACTTTTGCCGCTGCAAGCCACTAGTTATAATTGTTTTTTAAATTTTTTAATGATAAATACAATATTAACATTTGTTAGATCAAATTTAAAAGGCAAGTAATCACATAATGAAAGAAAGCACAAGTAATGCTGTGTTAGATGTTTTCACTCTGTTGTTTTTGTTGGGTTACCCCTAGTTTTTTAATTTAAAAATATTGCTATCATATTAAAACTGTGTTGATATGGTATTGATATTCAAATTGCCATACAGTCATATGTTGCATATTTTTAATAATTCTAAATGGACTACCATGCTTTTTATATGATTTAAAAAATATTTGAGTCACTTTTGGTGTGTTGGAAAACGTAATATAAACAAATCTCAATAATTTAGAATAATTAATAATTAAAAATCTAACGTTTGGGTCATATCATATTCTATCCAATGGAATAATTACAAAATAAGTGCAACTTCCTTGAGTGGGTTTCATCTATTTCTTATAATGTACCCCAGATTATCTAAAAATTAATCTAAACATTAATAAACCATGTGCCCCAAATTAGGTCTATCCGTCTGCGGTTTACCGTGTTAGTTTATTTTAATATCAATAAATATATTCAGTCCTCTGAAATAAATTTAAATTATGTGGGATATTCCCCGCTATGCTCCCCTTCCTAATGTCCACAAAGTTACTTATTTATTTACCAAGAAAATGTTTGAGATTTTGTCTTCTTTAGCTTGCTCAGTAATTACGCATCTTATTTAGCAAGGGAATTGTTGCTGGTGACAGGAAAAGGGTATAACGGGTAAGGTGGTGAAAAGTGCCTCTAAACCTAATCGATATTTGTTATGCTCATATGAAAGAGAATACAAAATGTCGTAGATTTGCAAAAAACCAGCCTCCTGAGGCAATTTGATGCAGAGATAAAAAACAAACAAACAAGAAACACATTTTTTGTGTTTTATTTTTTTCTCAGCTTCTAGTGCATGTATCATGCTGAAAAAATACAGAGATAGGGACAAATATTTGGATTTGATGGCATTTTTGTTAACCAATTTTGAGGCCAAATTCAAATAGAAAAAAAATAATTGAAATTTATTTTTGAAATGATAACGATGATATTGAAGTACTATCTCAATTTTTCTCCCTGTTCTCCTCTAAAATGTGTTTTATAACATTCTATAACATATATTTTTATCAGATTTTTAAACAATGTGGACAATAGTGAAAAACAATTTTTTTTAAATTTATGAGATTAAAAATTTGCCTTTAAATGCGATTGGAAAAAATAGTTTTTACCAACATTTAACAGATTTAATTACAGTATATGAATTTGAAATCTTACATGTGTTGCATCGATTATTTACCAAGCTCAATCGAAATATCCATGGTGGAAAGAGATGGGTGGGTCCTTACGCATCCAACGTCAGTCAAAGAGCTTGAGGCAACAGTTTGCCTCATAATATTGGCAGGAATATTGAATGCCAAAATGCTCAGTTACCAGTTATTGGAACTTTGCATCTTTGAATTGCATCTTTTCTTTCAATTACACCTTCATCATGTTTATTTTAGTTGATCACTGTTGAAAATTGTCACTTTATGCCTCTTTCAAAATGTTTCTCATCACTTCTTGCACTCTATGCAATGGTGGGGCCAACTTCTGGTCTCGCTTTTCAAGCGAATTGCATATTTTGTGATTACGTGTTTTGTGATGCAAACTGGTTCTGCGCAGAGCAAGCAGAAATTGGTGCACCCCAAGAGCCCACCCATCTCTTTTCACCATGGGAATATCGGGAGTGAAACTATATGTATTGTGAAGGCGCATACGGAAGTTGCACCCTGGGATGCTACTCCTACATAGCTGCGATCAAATATTATTTAACACAGGCTTGTTACTTGACGAAAATTGTTAAAGAAATACCCATACTCAGAAATTTTGAATACTGTTTATAAATAAACAGATATTTAAGAAGAATGACAATAATTAATTGTTAATGATTAATAAATCTACACCTGAGTAATTTGATTTAAATTATAAATATGAATGATTTATATATTTAAAACCGAGTAATTGGATTTACATCGGAAACCATGCATAAATACATAAAAAAAGAATTTATATGATTTTATTTTGGTAATATAAATACTTACCCCATAAAAACAAACTTTTGGCAGAAAAAAGTAATCATGCTGATAAGCGAGACTTTTCAATAATTTAAAAATAATTTGTTTCAACATTGGTGAAAAATATATTTTTCCAACCCCATTGTGGCGTGAATTTCAAATTTTTAAACTGATCAAATTAGTTTTCATATTTTTTCACTATAATCCACATTGTTTAAAAATGTGAAAAACGTATGTTTTAGAATGTTGTAAAAACACATTCTAGCAAGAAAAACTGAAACAATACTCCAAATTTATCAAGTTGAAAATCAATTTCTAAAATGTATTTATTTATTTCTTCTTGAATTTGGCGTCAAATTGGTTCACGAAAATACCTTCAAATGCAACTATTGGTCTGTGTCTGTAATTTTTTTACCCTGATACATGCACAAGAAGCTTAGAGAAACAACAACGAAAAAAGTATTTCACATTGTGTCTCGGCAACAGATTATCCTAGGAGGCTGAATTTTTGCGAATCTATGACATTTTGTATTCTTTCTAATGAGCATCGCGAATATCAATGTGGTTTGAGGGCATTTTTCACTGCCTTATCTGGCTATACCCTTTGTTCTGTGGGTCGAGAGACTTGTTCAAATGGAATCGCAAGTACAAAAGTTTTATGTAAGGAATAATTTATTGATTTTCTTATTCAACTCAATTACTGGAAAAATAAAAATTAAAACATTGATTTTTCTGAAAAACATGATAATTTCCAATTGTTACCTGCTCTTACAACCTCCAAATCTTGCTGCAATAATTAAATTCACACACAACAAGAAGTTGAAGAAAAAACATAAATTTTATCACAATCGATTCATCACATCCATACTATTATTTACACACACACACGCACACACAAGCACCCACTCACGCACCACTCACACAATTTCGTGCACGCACACACGGGTACTCCGCATGCTTGAACAGCTATTGTTGTTACTTCATCTCCTGCCATTGGTGATGTTACACCATGCTGCCTCTGGGTCCTGTTCTGTTTTATTTAAGTGCTAACTGCAAATAAATCATTCTAAATTTCTTCACTTGAACTACTTTGTTCATGATTACACCACTAAACTTCCGATCACGATCTGTAATAACTTTACTGTGCAACTAATATATATATATACGAAATAATATATATGTATATGTATATGTATATGTATATGTATATGTAATCAGCTGTGTCCCATCCTCTACCATTGCTCAAATAATTCTCTCCTCCATTGCAACAAATCGGTCTATCCAGCAAGTTATATTTCCTGCCTTTCAATTATCGTCCTCTTTGTCCAGTTGGATTTCAAACTCGTTTAATCTTCTCTCTTTCTGTGCATCCCCCATCCATTGTCTAATGTTCATGTTCCTCCTGACTGGCTAACTGCTTGTTTAGCTAATAACATATTTACTCTTGGACATCTGGTTTCTTTCAATATTATTAATTGTATTTATTATCCACGGAAATTCCTCATGTGTCCATAACTACAATTGATACTAATATTAACACTGTATTTTTTTTTTATTATAACCATTACTGCCCAATATTTTTCTTTATTTATACTTTCGATTGCATTACCATTGTTGCATTCGTAACATATTCGTAACTTTTTATGATAGATTCTTATCAAACTCCAAGATGATCCATCACATTATGAAGGCAATAAGTTTATAAAATTTGATTCTTGTCATTCGTTCTAATGTTTACTATTGTCTGTATTAATTGAATACCGATACTGTGTAATAGGGCTCAACTTTATCAAGACTTAGCAGCCAAAGGAGGTATTGTAGTGGATAAAAAGGAAGAAGTCGTGATTACTTCTGTATGCTGATATTTGTACATACCTAAAATTTCAATAAAAAACTTTAATAAACTGTTTGGATTGTTCAGTTAAATTACAATTAACTATCTAGTCAAGTTAGTTTTCTGTGGCTGCAGTGTCAATCTCAAAAAGCGTTTATTCACTTTTATTTTAAAAATTACTGAACGAATTAAATAACTAATTATCTTCTAATTAACAGGTGTTTCTACTAAAATATCACATACCTTTCAAATTGAAATTTAATGTCAAATTATTCAGATTAAGTTTTTTTTTTTTTTTTTTTGTGAGTTATGTTGTGTTATGTTATAAGTTATATAAATAGGTGCCTTTGTTGTTTCAAAAGATGATTGTATTATGTTAAAACCAGGATTAAAAGAAAAGAATATATTTGAATTTCATACAAACTGACTTGTGAGTTGGAAAAACATATTCACCAATTCATTTTTCAATTCATTTTTCAATTCATTTTTTGTCTTTCTTACCTGGTCCACATGTGAATTTATGTTATTCTTGAACACAGATTTAGATAAATTCACCATAAGCATTTGTTTTGATGTCTTATTCTTATTAACAAATGTACAAATTTGTAGTTTTTATTTTCAAAAATTAACTAAATGAAATAGTACTTTTCGTTATTTACTACATTTATATATTCTGTTTGTTTTTTGTTATCATTCCCAATGTAATAGAAGTTTACAGCCAAGAAACAAAATGTTTATTGGCTTTCAATTGGATGCACCATTGTTTTCAATTTGATCAAAACTTTATTTTGTTTGCAATTTTATTTGTTATAAAAGTTTTTCTATCAAAACTAGTCTGATTGAATATCTTTGTAAAATTCCTTTAAAATATGCTTTGTGAACTCATTGAATTTGAATAAGAGACTTTATTATGGTTATAATAAAAGATATTAAAGTGGTGAAAAAAATGTGCATTAAACTAACGCTTCGACATTTGTGATATGAAGATTTTCTTCATGGCTCTTAAGGTTTATCTACACTGATAGCCTGAATACTGTGATATGATCTTGTTGAAACATATACAATCATTATTTCTTCATTGAAAATAAACAGAGCTTCAGAATTTTTTGGGGGGTTCCAAATGAAAAGCAATATTTGATAAATTTCCAGCACAAATTGAAACAGGTGTGCCAGAACAAAAATCCATTCTAACATTTTGTGTCAAACAACAGTTAACTATTTGGTTTCCGTCTGAGCAGAAGCGGCAAATATTTAAATGCTACTTAAGTCTGTTTGGTATCAAACTACCCCCATTTCTTGGCCTCACTTTTGTTATTTTATGAGCACCTGTAGTGTTTTATAAATTATGAGCTTTTAACACTTGTGTATAAACATTAACAAAAAAATTTTATGTTCTATTTGTTAAAATGTAAAGTTACAGAAATTAAACATATTTTATTGTTAATAAATTGACTACGTTAGATACATATTGTAAATCTAATAATATTTGTTTCTTTATTCTGGAAACATGGAACCCTACTTGAACTCAATGGACAAAACTAAATTTGGTCAACAAAAAAAAGTACCCAAATGGAAAGATTTCCATGTTTAAAAATGAATGTTCTTTGAGTTTAATTTTGAAGATAGAGCAGGTTAATGTATTAGAAGTGCAACTGTAATGAAATGGCATGAATACCCATCTGCGGTTGTAGGTTATTGTTAAATTAAATGACTTCTTGCATTTCAAAAACTTTTCATAATATTGGGTTAATAAATATAGGGTTCCTAATAAAACTGTTACTTTGCAGCCTGAACAGACTGATCTTATTGAATTGGATTCAACACCAAGTGATGAAGAAGAAGAGGAAGTTGAGTTTGATCCTCTTGCAGCCAAAGATAAACGAACAATCCCACCACCTGAACTTGCTGGAGGCTTTGCAAATCCATTGTACCCTTATTTCACATCTTCGCAAGGAGGGTCTGATAATGCAAAAGCAAGTTCAAGCAATCTAGATGCTGATTTCTTGTTGCGTGAATACGGCCTGGACTTCAGTAAATTAAGTGTTTACAATGGCTCTTCTCAGAATTCATCTCCTGCCTCTACTTCGCCACAACGAATTGTTCAAAGTCAAGGACCACAAATATCGATTTCGAAGGATCCTTTTCAAGAAATTCTCCCTGCTAGAGTTCAGATGTGCTCACAGTCAGACGTGCCACCGCCAAGGCAGAGTTCTCCTGCAAATTGGACACAATTTCACTAGCACTAAAATGCCACAGTTTAATCAACTTTAAAGCAAGACTGATTTTATCTTGTTAGAGAAGAGAAGATATTAGTGTTCTTTAATAGAAATTTACTAAATATCTTGCAACATGAATGTAAAAACATTTTATAAATTAATTTTGTTTGCTCTTCACTTACCAAATGACAATTTTTAAAGGCCTGTTAGAGAGGATAAGTAGACAAAGACAGTTGTTAGTGTAAATGAATTTGCAGCGTTGGTAATTTATTCATATGCTATTTGTACATGCTGGCATGTACTCTTAGTCTTTTATACATGTGCTCTAGCATGTTAAATTTTCTTTAATGAAGTTTAAATAGGTGCTCATTTTCAACTTGTTCCTGAATGTTTCAGTTGTTTGTTGGAAAAGAATGTTCTTTTTGCGACCAAGAATGAATGTATTGCATGACACAATATTGTTTCATGTATTTGTTTGATATTACACTGTACAAAATAATATTTCATTTATCGAAGTATATGGGCGCAAAATGCAATGATTATTTTAATGTATGCATGTTATCAGGAGAATGATATTGTTTGTATAGGCTGCCACATGTTAATCTTCAAATTATTGTTTTATAAATTATATGTTTTTTGTGTGTATGTATTTAGATAATTGGTTATAACATGTTAAATAAGAGAAGTTGAGTTTCTTTAAATTTTTTTTAAAGAATTATTTTTCTTTCTGAATATAAGAGAGACTAGAAGTGACTTGAAGGGACCAACATTGTACAACATTTGAATTTCAAAAAATTCAAGAATTGGAAATTAGTATATTATGAATTCAATCTTTTGTTTAATAAAAAAAGAACAATTATTATTTTGAAGTTTAATGAAAATATTTATTTACAGTTATAGTAGTGACGGTTACAAAAACCATGATACACACCCACAACTATGTATTATATATAGGTGATATCGAAAGGTATCCAAACAGAGGTGCTAGGGTAATAGCAATAATTTCTGTCCCTTTGGTTTAACTTGGATTACGATGAAAGTGAATATGCAGAAAATATCTGTTTCATCAGATTCATTATTGAATTTTAAAATCATAAATATTTATTCACATTTTATTTTCTTCTTGTTCATAACATAGTTTATTCTGTTTATTTTCACAAAAATTAATTTATTCTGAGGTCATTCTTCTTAATCTTCATGAATACTAATGGCCTGAGTGAGAAATTGAGAAACACATAATTGGATATGAACACAGCTACTGAATCATAGTTCTTTTACACTTTGATGTATTAAAAGTGTGAAAATGAATTTCTGTGCTCAGCACCACAATAATGTCAGAACTTTAACTCCTGTACATAATGTGAGTCTTAAAGTGTTTTCCTTTGCTTATAATGTTAAAATATTTGCAATTTTTTAAATACAGTCATGGTTTTATAAATGAAGTGTTTATGTGTGAGAAATGCAATGTTTGGTCGAAGTCAAATGCCTTTATTTGTAATTTTTGATGGATTATTCATATGAAAATATTTTTAAACAGATTTCTTTTCTTGATTTTATTTCTGAATGTAAATAATTTTATGAACTACAAATTGAAATTTGTTTTTTATACAATTTTATTACTGAATTTGTCATGAACATTTACTGTTGTTAAGAATTTCACTGTGAATTAACAATACTCTTCAAAAAAATCAAAGTCAGAGAATGTCCAAATCTCTTGCTCATTAGTAAAATTTGTTTATCAAATAGTACTTACTTCATTTAGTAATTTCTGCAACAGCACTGTGAATTAAAAGTGCACCCTTTCATGAAAATAAAAGTTCCTTGTTTTCTAAAATAACTTGCCAAAGGCTTATTTTTTCTTAACGTAAAAATTGTATGTTAATTGTATTACATTTATATTATATACATTGTTTTGTACAAACCATTTTATAAAGGACATGATTGTAATAATTTTTCTGATATTTCATGTGGTAGCCTAGTGGGAAATTATAAATGAGAATAATAATTTTTATTCTGTTGGGTGCTAGAAATTTAGTATTGTATTGCTCAAATGATGATCTATTTATTTGAAAATAATATCAATTAAGAAAAAGTAACATTGTAATTTTTTCTGTACCATTCCTTTTGCATGTTAATTTTTTAATTTATTTTTTTTGTTGAGTTTATCAAATTAATTTTCATATTAAGTACTAAAGGTGTAATTATTTTATTGCCTAGTGATTTTCCTGTCAGAAATGTTCCATTGGAAGAAAGTCTTTATGTCCCATCTAATCATTAGTTAAGAAGTACAAGAGGTACATACCAATTTTCTTTCCTTATTTCACCCTACAACAAAAACATTGATAACTGGAGAATTCCTGGAGATAACTGGAGTCATCTCTGGATTTCCCCCCCATTTTTTCTTTCAAATATTTAAATTTAAAATATCATCATTAATTTTTTGAGTTGAAGCTCACTTTAGAATGTGCGATGGAAAATATGGGGTTGCTGCATGATTTTGTGGGGTGCTCCTGTTTTCTCTTTCTTCATCATGTTCATCCCACTGTCTTGTTTAAATATGTTACCAGGAAGATCTTCTCTAAGGCCAGCATGGTTTCTTACACTTCCTCTGTTTTAAGAATGAGCGTTTAATTTCTAAGGACAATCATTTCTTGAATTAGACTTAAGTCAAGGAAAAAGGCCCATCTAGTACCCATCACCACCACTGCCCATCTAGTGCCTTCATTGTCTCATTGCCAAAGGAAATACCTGTAACAAATGTCATTGCAAAGGACATGTCTGTAACAAATGTCAGTGATGGTTCACAGTGTTGTATGTCTTGGGAAAACTTCTTAAAGTGCAAACTTGAGCAAAATTATGATATATTCAAAAATTACGAAATTCGTATGTGAGTGTACTAGAGTAAATTAAGTTCAACTTCTGGTTTGAAGTTACCCTGTTGGATGACTTACGTAAAACATTTTAAAAGACTGGGGAAAACTGCAAAATGATAAGGTTGCTAGTGTGAATTACTTTCAACTTCTGTTTTTTGATTTATTGTGTTGCACATCTTGGACAAAACTATTTAATGCTTAGACAAACTGGGATAAATTGAAGGTATATTTAAAATTTTGAGATTCACTTGTAGGGGTGCTATTGTAAGTTTTAAGTTCAGCAGTTTGAATTGTGATTCTGTGACTCGGGGAAGTCTTTTTAAAGGGTGGGAAAACATGGGGATTTGGATGGTACATCCAAAATTTCAAAATTTGCATGTAAGAGTGCTATGGGAGGTTTAAATCCAAAAGAGTATTGTGCTATTCAACACAAAATATGTTGAGGTTTTATTTGAACCTTGGACAAAATGAAGATAGTATACTCAAATTTTGCATGTGAGAGTGCTAAATTAAATTAAGTCTAGAGAAGGAAATGATTAATTGAAAATAATTATTAATAGAATTAATGAAATCGTTCATTTGTATTAACAATTCTTTGATCCTGTTCTTCCATAGATAGGAGTTAGGTGACCCATCTACATGGCTTCCAAAGTATTTTTCCACATTTTTCATTTCTTTGCCTTTCGCATTGCTTCTTCTAGGCTCATACCAATGAAGGTCTTGCAATATTATCATTAGCTCACTTTCAAGAATTCACCTACAATACATGCAAGAACGTTATTTTACTACACCTTGTCAAATGACATTTAGACAATTAAATCAAAACACAATTTTTAAGTGGCAAGTAAATTCATTTTCTGCTGCATAACTGTTTCTTTACAATTAAAGACTAGACCAAGCAACAAAAAGAAAATTAATATGATTTTAACAATGTGTAATGTATTATTTACTATTGGCATCAGAGGCAGGGGTGGCAAGAGGGGACAACTGCCCCCCCCCCAATGTTGGGACAATATTTTTAAACACCTTTTTTCTCTTAATTTTGCGGATTTTCAAATTTATATTATAAAAGATTTACTTTTTCTGTATTTTGAGAAAAAAATTAATAATAATTAAGTGAAAAATAATTTTAATAAGATGAGCTAATAATGTACAATAATAAATTGATGAATTTCAGTTCAGTGTTATAAAACGAGCAGGATAATGTTCTACGTTACTGTGAATATCTCACATTAATAAGTTCCATGCCTAAAATCATGAGTCTTAACATGTGAGTTAACTTACAAACAGAAAGAGTATTTCCGGTTTATTATACACATACGAATACTCGTATGATGCCCGGGATGAGCCGTGTCTCGGTCAATTGTGTGGACGTTTCGGCCATCTTGCTGTGGTCTTCTTCAGAGCTATACTGCGGTGTAGCTGCTGTATAAAGTCTTGGTAACTTCATAAAAAAATCAGCTCAAAAACAGCATTTTTGACAAAAAATTGTACAGCTTTTCAGATATTCAGTGGTGGAACACTGACTTTAAAGTCTCTCAGTGATACTTGATGGTACTGCTGGGTAAAAGCTGTCCGTTCGCTACGTGATAATTTTGAAATAATCATTTTGCCATTGAATGAAATCACAGAAGTTGATCTTCACAATTGAGGGGAAGCTAATTACCTGGTACAATGCACCGAGGATTTCAACTTTATTTTTAATTTCTTATTACTTCCAAAAGTATGTACAAAATGTGATATTTTATCTATGATTGACACTACAGTTGAAAAGTATTAACTAAAGAATTGTAAAAGACGTAATAAATAGTACAATCCTTCAGAAGCAGAAACATGATTTTATATAAGCCAAGTTACCAAGAAAGAGCAGAATTCCTACAAAATAAGGTAAAGTGACAGCAGAAACAGTGGATCAGCACTGTAAGTAGATAAGACTTTCTTCTGATTGATACTATTACAGAATAATCAAGAGTAGATTTTCTGGTAATGGTTATTTATAAGGCACTATCAATGTACCGGTATTCAATAGTATTTTACTGTCCTTTACTATGAATAATTTTGTAAATGAGCTTTTTGTGATCCCCCAATTCCATCGCCATGATTTTCTCGTTGATAGAGTCTGTTTGATTTTTTTGGGGTGAAGATGGATGAAGCCATCTGAGTGATTGACGGTCAAGGTCTTTGACGTGAAATGGGAAACACTGTTTTCATCGCCAGTGACGATCTGATTAAGAAAGGTGTCTCCATCTGCGTGATACCGAGTCAAAAATATCAGTGAGGCACCAATTGTCTGAACCCACAGAATACTGAGAAAAAATGTCGGGGAAATCAGTGTAGCTTGAGTTGGGGCGGATTATAACCTGCGCGGCAGGAATGGCAAACAGTTGTTACTTCCTGGACGACCTTCGTAGTTCTACAGACGTTTCTAGTATTAGTCTAACATATCTTTAAAAATAAAAGTCACCTTCACCTTCCTTCACCGATCATTGATCGTCACTGGTGATCAGCAAAGCCAGGAAATTGAACTCGCGCCCGCACTCGCACCCGCACCTCGAGCGACTCCACCTACCCGGCTTCACCCTCTCGGTGGGTGTATTTTATTGATTAGTGATTCCGGCCGCTTCAACGGCTAAGGTCATTAGCCCCCTAAGTGTAGTGCATGATTTTATCGCGGGAGGTGGCGGTAATCTTCCCCGCTGGATGGTGAGATCCGACGCTGACCTGCTTTCGGCTAACAGGGTTTCCCCAACCACGTGTATCCCACCAGCGGGGCACCACGCCAGTCGGGAGAAGCTCTAAGCTCCCGACCGGTCTCCCGGTATGTGTATTAGTGTAGCGCATGCAAGAGCGTAAGTAAAGGGTAGGATATTTCAAGGAATGGGAAGGAAAGTTCGCGAGTGGTCAGTGGCCCGTTTGTGAAGGTACTGCTGTACTGCCCCGGCAATCGCTTGGTGTTGATCGGAGACACCAAGAAAAACTACCGACCAGAGCAGCCGACCGTTAGAATTCTCCTCCGGATAGCGGCAGAACTCGACATAGCTACCTGGCTAGTCCTGCCACCGTCGAGACTCAAACCCCAGGACCTCTCGGTTAGAGGAACTGCAGTGACATCGGTTGATGCCATGAGCCATCTCTCCCAGTTCCAGTTCACTCTCTCGGTAGCTTATGAGGGAAGGCTCATAAAGTGAACAGACTGGACTCAATTTGTACTGTCTCACTGGTGATGCTTTATTGGCATGCTCAACTTTCTCATGATATGGATGTTTCTTACTAATTTTCTACCCATCAGTTCTATCATCGGGCTCCTTGACTATCGTGGCCCCGGGGAATTGCCCGGTCTGCCCATGCCTAGCGCCGGTGCTGTTAATATAGCTTAGAGGAAATGTATTAAAGAATTATATAAGAAGCAGAAAAATGTTATTCTACAAATATCTTCCAACGATATGTATTAATGTATGTACGTATGCATATATATACATATATATCTATATATATATATATCTATATATATATATATATATATATATATATTGTTTGGTACATGGACCAAACACCCCAGCCGCCCACGCAGCCACGGCGCCGCCCAGACACGTCCCAGCAACATATGCACACCGCTGTGGTCAGTGCGAAAGAGCGCGGTCTAGTATCTGCTGCCCGCAGCTCAGCCGCCGGACTTACAATTTATGGCGAGCGCGAGAGGTCAGTAGGTAGGGGTTGTGACGCGGTGTTATCCTTCCAGGAGAGGCCGAACAGCTGATCGCTCCTTCTTCTTGAGAAAGGCGTCGACCAGGTCGGTTGTGCGGTTACCGTTGCGTGGAGTAGGAGTGATAGCCACCATCTTGGCGAGTATGTGATAAAGTAATTGCCCGTGGAAAAAAGTAGTTAGAAAAGGATGGAGAAATCGACGTATTAGAATTGTGAATAAAAGAGTTAGTTATAAACTGTGGAGTTATAAGGAAATGAGCACGAGGCGAAATAGTGGCCGCGGAGTGAATACTTGAATTGCTGTGAGGCTGTAGCAAAATTGATGTAATTAGCTGTGCGAGTGAGAGTATATCGTAGAGAACGCCAGGGACAAAATACGCCGTTTATCATCCACGCGTAAGAACTGCGTGGATGCTGCAGCATGCTGCACGAGAAGAAGATGCGGAAGAAAGAAGAGGCTAGCATTCTGTTTTTATGCCGGGAGTATCAAGGAACAATTCGGGAGAAGATTCGGCCGGGATCTGGTGGAGGACGAAAGAAGACGGCGTTTTGAGTGGCCCCGCAGACGGCTAGTTTGCAGAGGAGCGAGGCGACAGCGGGACTCGAAGTAGGCCACCGTTATAAGCACGCGGCGCGGACGTCCCGGCTGAGGTAGGCGAAGCCGACCGATGTGCGAGCGAAGAGCCAGGTAAATAGAATCACCGTAATGGGACTTAGGAGGCAGACGATGCGACGAGTGCGCTACCGCTGTTATCATTAAATAAGGTAACAGTCACGGCTTATGCCAATGTTTCAGTAGACACAGATTGAGGGAAAGAAGCTGAATATTAGAGGAGAAACTGTTGTGAATATATTAAAGAAAAGAGATCAGTGAATGCCTTGTAGACTTTTGTTGTTGTGGACCGTGTTTGATTTGAATATGTTATATGGTTCTAGTGCTTTGTAATGTGTGAAAAATTGTTTTAAGAATATATGCACAGATTTTACCTAATTTCTGTGTCTTGGGTATACTTTTTCACGCCCGAAAGAACCTGTTACCTGAAATTATAAATGTTCATTATGTACATTCATTCTGCGTCCCCTCTGAGCTGCCTAATTGAGTTCTAGGTGGTTGGGTGGGGAGGTCAGATTGAATAGTGCCTACAACGCGAGGCAGTGATCGAATACGCAAAGGAACCAGTCACAAATTTAGGAAACAAAAAGTTTTTTTTATGAGTGCTATTTGTGTTTGTCGTATTTTTCAGTGAAGTGCTATATTTTGTGAAGTGTATAATATTGCATTGTTAGTATTTTTTTTACATTTTGGACGGTGAAGTGTGTTACAAAGGGATACCATGGATTCATATTAATTCAAAATTGCAGAAAGTGTCGAATATAGGGAATCTAAGCCGATCAAGAGCGAGAAAGGTAGTGAGAGTGAAGAAGGGCACGAACTGCTTAGGAGAATAGAGCAGATAAACTTAGGACAGGAGGAGAAGGAAATATTTTATACAATCACGACTCGCACGGAATCGTCCAAAACGACGCCAGAAACAGCACCGTGGTGGGAAGAAGAGGGGCAAGATCCAATTAAGACATTGGTCCAGGCGTTATTAGGACATTTTGCGTGAACGTTAGGGCAGCAGGTCGAGAACCAAGGAGCGCAGCTAGCTCAGCGAATACATGAACAATCACGACAGATCAACAACCACAACAGTCGCAGAAATTGCAAAAGATCGACGAGCAGGCGCAGAAGACAGAGGGGCAATTTGGTGCTATCACGTCCACGATCGAAGAGCTAACTCAAATTTTTAGGAGAAACTGAAACAACATCAGCAGTCGTTAATGGCACGGGTAGGTGAGAAATGCGGACAGTTTCCTAATCACGTTACAACGCATGTACAGAGCTAGTGGAGGAAAAACATGCAGAAGTTGACGTCAGAATTAATTCACTACCGCCCGAAAAGTTGAAAAAAACAACAACTAGGGACAACAGAGCTCACTTCGGTCAAATCACAAGGAAGTAAAGGTAGTTCGCGAGGCGACAACGCAAAGATTGGAAGCGGAGATTGACAAGTAATTACAGGAACATGAAGAGAAAATTGAAAGGTTGAGAGAGACGGCCGAGGCGAGAGTAGAAAGGGGAGGCGCGTGCAAGGGCGGAAATGTTAACATCCCCCCCTCCTTAAAATTCTCAGGCCATCCAAATGCGAACCCGAAAGCGTTCGCAATAGCCTTCAAAAGTGTCTTCATATTGCCCAATGTCCGCGAGAAACACAAACCGATGCTGTAACATTAAGTAATGGAAGGAAACGTGAAAGCTTAGCTCGAAACGTCGCACCAATACACTCAAGAGTTTTGACGAATTCGTGCGAAGGTTTTTAGACATACTGGGGTAAAGTACAACAAATAAATTTTATAATATCAAGATTTTTAACGCTTTATCGTTAAATAACTCCTTCACGAAGCGTTGTAGGGCATTAAAAACTAAAATTTTGAGGCCAAAGGCCTCAAAAAAACATTTTTCACATCATACTCTGCAGGATGAGATTGATTGATTGACGAGATTGACATTTTTGTTGGCCCGGCCCCTCTCAAAATTAACACACTTGCTCAAAGACGTGCAGAATATGCAAGTAAATGTATATGAGATGTCAGAGAGACAGAAATAGAGAGAGGCAGACAGAACGAGATAAAGGGAAAGTGAGAGGGAGAGAAGTAGGAGAGCGGGTGAGTGAGAGTGAGAGAGGGCGAGTGAGAGTGAGAGAGGGCGAGTGAGAGTGAGAGAGGGCGAGTGAGAGTGAGAGAGAGGGATGGTTTCTTGAAGAAAATTGAGTATAAATTGTTTGTTCCGACCGCGAAATTCAAACCGGCTGCCGCGTGAGCGGTGCGACGCCTGCCAAAGGGGCTGGACATAGCGACGATTGTTTGTGTTTTCGGTGAAACTTTTGAGTTAGGCAATCACTGCTTGCCGCGGACTACGTAGAGTTCTATATTCCAATCAAATTTCATGTGTACTATTCGTTTAATCTATAAAATTTACTAAAATTAAAAGTTTGCTGTATGTTATAACCACTGCAGACAGCGACGTAACAATGAACGCTGAACACTAAGCCTTATGTAAATTAACAAAATTACTGTGATGCTCGAATTTTGTTTTGCATATCTTCAGTGTGAACTATGTGTTGTGCTTTAGAGATGTGATAAATGATAGTCCACTGCTGTTTCTTTCTTTAATATAATAACACATGCTAATAGTTTGACAGCTAAAATGTTCATTCATTAAAATATTGAGTTCATTAATTATTTATGAGCGCGTAGTTTGAACTTATGCTTTCTCCAGTTTCATTTTATGTAGCCACAGACCGACAGTTGCATTGGTGAATATTTTCAGTACACATTTGGGAGCACAGTAAAGCACTACGCTGTGTCCATGATTAATAATCGGTCGGTCCATGATTAACAGTGAGACAATGGCATATGCTTCATAAGACGACTAACAAAATAGTTTACTAATATGGTGGTAAACATAGGGAAAACGTATGTATCATACACATTAGTCTGTTGCTTGATCGCATCGAGGCTTGTGTCGTAGGGTAGACAGAATTTGAACCTGCTACCACCGCACACTGATCAATTGTGAAAGAAAAATGTACGCATTTAATGTACGTAGCTGCTACCTACAACGCAAGAGAAACAGCCAGAAAACCAAGTTTTCCCAACCCCGCCGCCAATGTCGTCCAGATATGATTTCACGAATTATCTCAAGGCTTAGGGAGAGTGGCATGCGTTCACTTCAGCTACGGAGCAGGAAAACGAAGGCCACAATACTCATTCGCATGCGAGAACTCTCTGCGGGGCACTGGAGGTCATTGTCGCTGTTCCGCACAGAAGTTTTTAATGTGTTTTACAAAAACATACATCAGAATAGTCCTAGCGTATGCAGAAAGTTCGTCATAGTATATAGCTCACATGATTATCAGTAAGCAATCTCGTAGTATTATTTTTTGCTAGGTTGTTTTAAGAAAGCTCATTAAATACCGCTGTTTCCAAAAATATTGTATTTGAGGGGTTAACCTTCAATCGGAGCAATTACATCGGAGGGGAAGAAAACCTACATGTTAGGTCGTGTGCAATCATTTACCGGGTTATCTGTGCAGGCTATCGTTTCCTGGAGTTGCCCAAAACGAAGCTAACGGAAGCATCAATTCGAACTGCAAGTCTAGAAAAAATCAATAAACTCGATATTTCGCTTGTGGGCTGCAACTCTGGCATAACTCGAAAAATACGAATTTTAAGACATGACTGTTATTTAAAAACATTTTATAATTATTATTAACACATATTATAAAATATTTTTAAATGACTGTCATGTCTTAAAATTTGTATTTTTCGACTCCTTACCCCCAAATGCACCAGTTACCAAAAGTACGATTCCTCTAATTCAACAACTGCTTAAAAGTTTAAGTGCGTTTACCGTCATTTTTCGAGTTATGCCCCTATTGCAGCCCAAAAAGCGATTTTACCGAAAATTTTAGCTGCGCAACGCTGTTAACATATGTCGTGATATTAAAGAAAGAAATTGCAGGGTCTATCATTTACCATATGCGGCATTCTAAAGCACAAGGCATTAGCTCACACTGAAGATATGCAAAACATAATTCAAGCATTCTAGGAATTTTGTTAATTTACATAAGACGTGGTTCATGTTTTCACGATCATTATTACGCAGCTGCATACGTGGTTATAACGTACAATAGACATGAATTTTAGTACATTTAATATATTAAATGAAAAACTCTTGACGCTATTAAAGTACTCTAGTGCGCGGCAAGCGATGTTTGCCTCACTCGAGAATTTCACCGTAAAAGGGAAGAAACGGTAGCTGGTTTGCATTTTGCGCCCGTTAGTAACATTTAAAATAAATTTTCTTGAAGACAAATTTATTTTTCTTAAAAACTATCTGCCATTGTTCGTGAATGTCAACAGAAAATCTAGGGTATTTTTTTTGTAACGGAAAGTTAGGTAATACTGCTGAGCCCCGAAGCTTGTTTTCAAAATGTTCATTCGTCTGTCCATCTGTTTGAGAAGAATATAGGCGCTTTAACTATTCGTAGAAGTTTCTTCATTCACAAGTATATTTACCGATCGATCTAGCACGATGTGAAGCCCCGCGATTTGGGAAAAAATCTCTAAATTTAGAAGGTACATTACATTAAGTCCTTGAGGTATTTTCAGTAATGCTCGTTTTCTTTAAATTTCTTGTAAAAATACAGATAATAGTGCATTACAATTCTAAAGAGGGCATAGAACCAATTTTTACTTTTAAATCGAAATTTTCAAAACTGTGAAGTTTTTGTGGACCTTCTCGTACAACTACATATTTGAAGACAATTTTTTCCTTGAAATAAATATCTTCACCCCAAACTGTTTTTTAATTTACTCATGTACATATTTTGAAAATTTTAATAGTTTTCTCGTGATATTGAGTGAAACATGACCTATTTTACTATCATTTTCTCAAAAACAGCTTCAATGATTGTCTTTAAGCTTTTGATACGGACATTGCACGGATGCACTGAGCAACAAAAATAATTTTTCGAAAATTGCCAAAATTAAAAAGAAACTTTCACATCTATATTATTTACCTTACGGGCATTTAATCCTTTATTGCATTTGTGTGTATAAGTTCTTTTAGTGAATTCTCATGAAGTTTCTGAAAATCTCAATACTTTTCTGGGAAAATGAGCTCAAACTAACACATTTTCAGAAATGTTCGAATGACATTTTCACAAAAACAGTTCCATAATTTTCAATGAAATTTGAATTTTTATTTGCTAATCTCAAACATCCTTAATATCGTATATCTATTTCACTATTAGGAGAATGAAAAATTGAGAAATTTTGAAAAAAAATGTTTTAGATGCCGAAAGGAAGTAAGTTAGAAGAGAGAGGGACAAAGCTAGGCCAGACTAAAGAGATTAGGAAACTCACTAGTTCGAGAAAGAGTGCGCCATTTGTAGAACCTCTTAGTTAATTATTGCTGTTGGGTCATTAAATAAAACGGATGTTTTTACGGATTGGGGGATTTTAGTGCATTTAGTGTAGTGAGCGGTTTTCATTTCTTCGCTGACATTAATTCGAGCTCTGTTAGTACTCATGTATTGGACAGAAAATGTAAAAAACAGGATTGACATTTTCTCCCTTATCGTAACGAACATGAGAAAAACAGCTCACTTCCACGAGAATATGACGAACGACATTAATTCGTGAGCAAAATAGCATATTTACAACCTCAGACGTTTAAGGCGAATTGAGGCTTCAGTAAGAGTGTAAAATTTCAAGAAGACGTTCTGAACTTTGACCATCCGGATCATCATAAAAAGTATTGAGTCCGACCAACGCATACTTTTTAACACATTTTACAGCAAAATATTGTTTTAATCAATTTTTTAATCAAAGCCTCATTCTCACTTTAACAAAGAATCATTCCTGCCACTCGTTTACGTTCACCAAGATCGCGTCGTTGAAGTCAATATATTACGAAAAGAGATAAGATCCCCAAAATCCCCGTCTGAACCCACATTGGAAACAAATTATGGTCTGCGCCAGTCTGCATCAATGGTAGCACAGCAGTAGAAGCTGGACATTCTCTATTATGATGCTGTGCGTACCGGGATCTGATATATAATTCAAAGAAGTTAGAATATGTGGAGACGCTAGCCCCTGGCAGCACCGGTTAGGCTATCCGCAGTACAATTTGGCCAAGTGCCTGAAATCATTCTATCCTATCGTAGTATCTTCTTTGGTCATATCTTCCATATACGGAAGTTAGGTGACCCATGACGGGTTTTCTTGGGATAAATTATTCAGGGTGGTTTCCCGTTGCCTTCCCTGATACGGTGACGATGATGATGATAATGATGATGGGGGGTGAAAGGAAGAACGAGACGGTACGAGATCGCTACGGCACTACTGCCTTAGCGATCTCGGCCACCGGATCGGCTATCGTCGTATACCGGTATTATATTTTCGTTTTACCTACTAAGGAACATATTGTAAGTATGCTTTTCAATAAAAAACAGAAATATGAATAGAATAAAGAACTGAAAGGTGCCCAATTTGCAGTTCTTCAAATTTCATGACCTAGATACATACATTTTCGCAGTTTTTTTAAATTAATATGCAGATGTGTAGATATTTTCTAAATAAATGCCATGAGGTAAACTTGTTTCTCTTTATTTGTAATTACAGTGTTATTTGCTGTTCAAACAAGTAAAACGTAGTATCACTTATGTGTTTATTTTCAGTCTGTGAAATTAACTGATGTTATTGCAGTGCCTCTGACCGGGGGGTTCTAGGATTCGAGTTCCGGCGATGGCAGGATTTCCGACACTAGCGTGTCGAATTCAGCCGCAGTTGGGAGGAGAATTCTAGTGGCCGACTGCTCTGAATTTCTTCGTGGTTTCTCCAATCATTAACAGGCGAAAATTGGAGCAATACCTTAACAAACAGGCCAAGGATAGCACGCGAGTTTTCCTTCCTCTTCATGGTCCTTTTATCTTCCTTATTTACATATTTACACTCACATGCAAATAACTACCACTCGTGTCGGGAGCTTATAACTTGTCCCTGCTGAGACTGTGTCCCGCTGGTGGGATATATCTGGTTATGTAAAATTCCCGCAGCCTACATAGGTCGGCGTCGGATCTCGCCTCCCATCGAGGAAATATCACCGTCACCTCTCGCGATAAAGACATGCATTACACTTGCGGGACTAATGACGTTAGTAGTTAACGCGTCCGGAAACACTAATGAATCATTTCAGTCTGTGAAGAGGCCAAATTTTCGTGTGACTAAAGATCAGAAAGAAAATTAAATGACTATCAGTTCACGCTGAAGTAATCAATTTATGTTATGAGTATCCAACGTCCAATATTTACTGTCTATTTAAGTCTCGATCACACATGAGTCCTGAAATTCATGAAATATTTGCGTTTAATTTTCGTCACGTCAAATATGGCTACCATATGCACCGTTTGCGAATGCATGATACTTCTTGTATATTGTCATTTACAGGTTCCAGTGTCTTAAAAGTAAGTTATTGTTTCACTCAATTTGTGTTAAATTTTCTCTTGGTTTCAATACAATCTCCCAGAACCCTTGGAAGATATTACATTCTACACCATACCGATGTTCGATGCTTAACACTTAGTTGTACAAATTCCACTTTGGTCACGTTGTCATATCGACGTTGAACAAACCTAAAACATTCGTCAGGTATAGCGAAACTCGATTTACCACTAAAACATACTTACTTTTGAGATGTATTTATTTGACTCGGCTCTTCGCTATTACATGTGCAGTTTTTGCTTTTTTTCTGAGGCTTCGTGATTTTATGCCCTCTCCCCATAAATTTCCTCTCAAACTTCTCGGAGGAACAGATTCTCCATGTATTATCATTTTCATTAATCATTCTTTACAATTTGCTTTGTTGCTTCAGAACTATTTTTGTTGCTTATTGTGTTTTATTGTTTTCTGGTGATTGTAAGGAAGAAGTTAGATTTCATTCCACATTTTCCTACTCTCTTGATGATATGTTTCGCTTCCTCTCATTGCAGTGCTAATTCTACGAACATATTTTTTTAATTATTTCGAGTCTACAAGTAATATACCTTTGTATGTGGCTACCTTCTCTCAAAAGAGTTTTGACAACTGTAACTTTGAGGCGAAATTTCCTTGCCGTTTCCCTCACTTTACCCTGCTTACGTACAATCTTTGAAAACTGAGAAATTACACGAGGTCGAAAATTAACAAAGTCTTTAAACCGATAACATGCAAAGTCGAGGAATATCACTCTTAAAAGAAACATCACAACTGCACAATAATGAATGTTGGAATAAATAAAACAACTCTTGAATTATCCTACCCAGTTACCAATTCCAGCAATGGCGATCTTACTGCTATGTT
Organism: Gryllus bimaculatus; assembly: GCA_017312745.1. Classification (NCBI taxonomy): domain Eukaryota; kingdom Metazoa; phylum Arthropoda; class Insecta; order Orthoptera; family Gryllidae; genus Gryllus; species Gryllus bimaculatus. Next base: position 25,794,902 of record BOPP01000001.1, on the reverse strand, counting down.
TTTTTCAGTGGCACGTCCGCTTCAGAAAAGTTTTGTTATTAGAGTAGAAGCCAGATTAATACTTAAAAATAACTTTCGTGCTCCAGAAGTCTGATATTACTTCACAATTAGAACTCTTAAATTTTTTGTTGTAAATTTAATAACTTAAACAGATCCGTAACTTGAACCGCCGGAGAATACGGGAGCGAATATCATAAACAGTCTGCTAACAATTCCTCGTTATCCAATAAAAGAGCCGCATTATGGAGGATTCGAAGAGGAATGTGTAAAATACATCACCTTGCATTTACGGTACTTTTCCATCTTGGTCAGGCGAGCTGAATGCGCCCTGGGCGGGGGCGAAGGGTTAGCCGTGGGCGTCTGGGCGCGCTGCGTGTTCGAGCGAACCCCTGTGTGCGTGTGTGGGTGTGGGTGTGGGTGTGGGTGGGTCTTCGCCCGCCCGCGCGCGGCGGCGGCGATGGCGGGGTGTGCGCGCGCAGACGTCGGCGCTGCCCTGCACCGCCCCCACCCCCGCCCCCGGCGCCGCCGCCGCCGCCGGGGCGGCTGCATCGGAGCCCCCAGTGCCAGCCAGTCCGCCGCCGGAGCCGCCGCCCGCCGGAGGCGCCACAGGTCCGCGGGGTTCACGCGGCGAACCACTCCGAGCCCCGCCCCGCCCCCGGGCGCAGCCACAGGTGAGCCATCGGCCTACGCGCCCCGCGCCCACGCCCACCGCTCGGGCGACTCCCCTTGCCCAGCCCCCTCGCCCTCTCGGGGCGTGACCTATGAGGGAAGACTTACGGGCTCAACAGAATGGGCTCCAATTGCTCTATTTACCTGCCACTCGGGCGTTGCATTGTTTGCTGCACAAACTCCATGTCTTTGATACTTCTTTTTCAGAGGCATGCAATATTTTTTGCTAGTGATAATGGTGATAAGCAGAATATTTTGTAGTAGGACAGAATCTGGTAAAATTAGCACAATTTTACAGAATATGTTTTGAAAAATGTTTACAAATATACGATATCACGACTTCCGGGTTTTATGCAATGTCAGAGAAAAATGTCTACTGGACACTAACGTCTTAGAAAAGCACCGTTCATTTTAGTGTATTGCATGGTAGTACGAGTTTTCCCGGCCCTTACTTACTCCTCTCCCTAAGATTACAGCTATCTGAGTGCTAATCGATGCAAATTTCAACCTTTGGGTTATTTCTGCTCCGCGCATGCAACGCTAGCTCAATGATGGGGTCGGGGCACGTAGCTATTTTCGTTCAAACCGCCCTATCTCCCTTGGGTTGAACGGAACCGTTCATGCAGGGCGAAGATAACTGAGCGGAGGCGAGATCTAACACGCTGAGGCCTCGTCGGTTGTACGAGCGGCGTGCGGGTGGCGGCTGAGGGCCTTGCGGCACGCGATGCGCGCCCCGCACGCCTCCTCTCGCCCTCCACACGCCCGCGTGCTCAGCCGCTCGCCCACTTTCACTCAGCCGTTCTCTACCCGTCCGCTCAGCACTTGCCCGGCGCAGTTGCCTCAGAGCGGGCACTCTGACCGGGAGGGTCTAGGGTCCGAGTCCCGATGCCTTGTCGATGTCCGATACCTTGTCAGCTTGCTTGCAGCGAATTCATTCTCTGTCTGAAAGAGAGTTCTAGCTACATCTTCCTCTGATCGGTAGTTTTCCGTGGAACCTCCGATCAATACCAGGCGAATGCCGGAGCAGTACCATTTAATTTTCCTAATCCTATTATCTCCCCTTAATCGCACCCACTTACATGCACTATACTTCCACACATGTCGAAAGACTGTTGGATTTTACAGCATGTGCCGGCAGGAGCAATACCGACTGAGGGAGGTATTTAGAGGGGAAAAACACCCCAAACGAAGAGTAGGTCCGCGCCGGATCTCACGTTCCAGTAGGGGAGGACTCTATACACTTGAAAGATATAATATGCACTATGCCTACGGGACTAATGGCCATTACACTTGTCTTTATCCTGTGCTCATTTATTCCTCACCTACACATCACATGCCCCTAACAATAGCTTTCGCTTCCTTTTTTACTATCCGCGTTGAAATATCCATTCACATCCTCCTACTTTCGCTCCTCCACTTGGGCATCTATCCGCTCAAGACCCCCAGCTTCGCCTCACCCTCACCCTCCGCCTTCGCTCACCACATCAGCGCTCCGCTCCTCTCCTCTCCTCTCCTCTCACTCACTCTCCTCTTGACCTTATCCATCCACCAGACCTATCCACTCACCTAGTCCTTTCTTTTCCGCGTGCTGTCGTCAGCCTTTGCTTCCCATTCGACACCTCCTTCAATTGCTCTTTCTCTCACCACATTCCACCTTCGCTTACACGCCCACTATTCATGCTTTATTCCACCGCTTACTCGCTCATCATTCTCAACCGATGTTCGCTCATTCAGCATCATTCCAAACCTACTCTTCATCCACCGACCTCGCTCCTCAAGTGTGGACTCCTGTGGGAGAAGGAGTAGCCCGAAGTGGGCGATTGCCACCGTGAGGGATATTTTTAGAACCAATATCACAGAGGAGATACATGGAGATCAATCACGCCTGCTCTAACATGAAAGGAGTAGTCTTCTTGGTACGACTAACATTATGTGAATTGCTACGAGACGCAATGACATCTCTACAGATCCGCTCCAATCCCCACCCTCCAATACAGCGAATAAAGTTTGGCGTTAGAGTACTGCGGTGCTTCTGAAGGAGTGCGTATCATATACTTTTCGAAGAATAAGGCTATTTTTCCAAGGCATAGACACATCAAAACTGTTTGGAAGCTCACAAGATATAATTCAGTTAATGTAGTGCCCAAACTCTACAAATTTAACATAAAATGCCAAATACACCCTGTTTTCAAGTAAATACTTTCAATATTTCTCTTGTTAGTTTAGTCTGTCTTAAAAATTGCTCGCTTTCTAGTTACTTTATCATCTGGACTCCCATTCGACTATTTATCTTTCTATTGCCGACGTCACTGTTTTCTTTAACATTCGTTGTTTGTTGTGATCACCGTCGTTCTCGTCTACATCTATTCCTTCTTCCTAGAACCTGATATTTTTATATATTTTTATCACTGCTCTGTTTTCCTTAACCCTGTGTCCTGTGCTTGTTCTTGGTCTTGCATTGCTACCTCCTTTTACCGCCATTTTTCGGGATTAATTTCCCCTTTCTATCCCAAAATTTCACAATGATCTGTCTATGACTACTCGCCATCGTTAATTTGGCACTTGCCTTAGCCCTTAGGTTTTGCTCTTATCAATGTTGCAATCAAGCCAAATCATACTCCCCTTACTTACCGTTTACTATTTCATCAGCATTACCCTCTAACATTTCCTTTTCATTAATTTCGTTTTTCATTAATTTCGTTTTCCTCTCCATTAATTTCGTTTTCGTTTTAATTACAACGACTTTCCTATAGATTTGTCCCTCGTGTTCCTTCAAAACATTTTCATTTGCACCCGCCTTTTCCTCTCACTTTGCTTATCGGCTTTTCTCATCTTGATTTTCATTTTGGGCTGCTGTTTGATCATTAGCCTAATTAACACTCTGCTCTCCGTCTCTTGTAACTTTCTTCTCCTGTTGATCCTCGTCCACACTTTGGCTTGCGTCTGTATAGTTCCCTCATTGGCTCTCGCATGCAACCTTTCTCACATCTCACCGCTTTGACATGTATCTCTCCTCAGATCCAACCGTGAATTTCCTCAAGTCGTCAACGCTCGTTTGCCATGCTCTTCGCCTAACTTCAAATTCACACCTGCCAAAAAACCTGTCCCCGCACAGGGCAGCCGCGGCACGTGGGTTTTTACCGGGTCTACACGCAGTATCTCAAACTTAGATCTCGGAACTAGGTGCATAAAGAGGGATGCGATGAGTCGTCCGCAAAGGGGAAAGGAAGGGAAGAGGGGTGGGGAAGAAGTGGGCTTGGTGATGCACCGGGCATTTTCCGGGCGACGGTGCTCTGAATGCAGCTCGTGCGACGCGGCGTAGAATGTAAACACCTATGTTATCAATTGTGCTTCTTTCTGGTCCACTAGTTAGATAGGTAGACAAGTGTTCAGTCGTTGTCTGAAGGAGAATTCTAGCGTCATGCTGCCCTGATCGGTAGTTTTCTGTGATTTCTCCGATCAACACCACGCAAAAGCCGGAGCAGTACCCTATCAAACGGGCCATTGACCGCGCGCGGACTCTCCTTCCTCTTCCTTGCCCTATCCTCACTCCTTACTTAGACACACACACACACACACACAATATGTACACTAATGTGTGTACACTATGTTACTTAGAAACACACACTTGCATGCACTACACTAATATGTACATACCGGGAGATCGGTCGGGAGCTTAGAGCTTCTCCCGGTTGAGATTTTGATTTTTGTTGGCCATGTAAACTTTCTCTTCATTTGAAAAGTTAGCCATTTTTATGGAAAATATTTATTCCATGATGACTATATAATGTATCTAATATAATAAGAATGTTTTCAATGTTAAATATTTTTAAAAAAATTATGGTATTTAACTTTATAAAATGGCTCCCTTTTAAATACTTTATGAAGCAGCGTTCCAGGGGCTGTCCTGTACTATCGAGAACCACCCGCATTTACCATCCTCCTCGCTGGTGCTCACGATAAATATGCTTTCTTCCGCCTAAGGTTCAATTAGGAACTCGCTTTTCTTTTGCTTGATGTAATAAGACGTAGTTGATTTATTTGGTTTTGTTCAGCATGAAACTAGATAGCGTTAAACAGTAACAGCGAACCCCACTACCGTTAAACGTTTCGTGGGGTGATTGCATAATCTTCTAGAAAGACCTTTCATTAATTGAAGTTGTTCCTATTTGTAACGACTGTGTATATTGCAATAGCTAGATTCTCAACATCTCACATCCTGGTGGTTTTTACTACGTTTCGTTCCGCGTTTGTTTGTAGTATATGCGACTAGTTTTCCGATACCAGGCCACTTTGCAGGTTGCAATTTTTCGTTACCAGCTCATTGTGCTCGCAAGTTGGAACCACTTTCATTTCCAAACGTTTATTGCATGATTATTTCGCGATGTTAAACACTAAAGCATATGATAAATCAGATGTATATTTCTGACATTTCTCTAACGCAAAATTAGTTCGCGCATGCGTATAGGCTCCGAAGTTGCTACTTATGACGGGTTTGTAATATAATAATAATATTAATATTATTAATTTTATTATTATTATTATTATTATTATTATTATTATTATTATTATTAAGATTATTATTAGAGACAGGCTTCCTGACTCGTGAGGGAGTTGACCTTTACGTTTCAGAATAGCGGTTCAGAATATCGAAGAATTGGCGTTTCACAATATCGGTTGTTTTTCGGATTTACACCACTCCTGAACAATTAACAAATAAAAATTGATGAAATGGATGTAACAATCCGAGATTTCATCTTTTCACTAATATAAGTGAAAACCATCGATCTTATTTTCAGGGCGGTACTGTTGTCTCCGCAGCCTGACTTAACTCCGCAGATGGGCGGTCTTAAATATTATTACCAAATCTATTGTGATGAACGTTCATTGTCCTTAACAGAATTACAAAAGGTAATTTTTTTCAAACAAATATTCAACTTTAAAAATACTGTGACCCCGAAACCTCAACATAAGGATTTGTAGGGTCGTTTCTGGAAAAATCTGTAAATTCAGTAAGTACAGTTGAGTAGTACCAATGTGGTAGAAATAAAAAATCCTTTTCTCTAAAAAAATTACGCATTTTTTTCCTTTCAAAGTGCATTACGCAATAATATTAAGCTTCTCTATAAAATTTCAAAATTTCCTTTTGATCGTCACGTTTTTTTCTCATGGTTTTCTTGAAGATATGGATAATTTTTCATAAGTTGTTAAAGGTATTGATAGTTCAGGCATTGTGAAACCGTGCTTTTGAACATCAGTTGCTTCTGAATGTATTGTTTGGTGCAGCCTCTGTGTCACTGTTTCGAAATTCTCTATTCTCAAACACATCAAAGGAGAAGAACGAGCTGTTCAATCTGCTCTGAGCATTCAACAAATCGACATACGTGTGTTTACAACTCTATGAAACATCCACACTTTATGCATTCTTAAACGATGCAGTGTTTGGGAGATCTGTAAACAAAAGAATAAAAATAGAGCAAGTGGAGCCTTTGGTCTTGAATCCTTTTCTTTGATGGAGTCTGTAGACAGTGAAATTCTAATACTCATGCCGTCAATCAACATCAGGACTGGCACGTTTTTCATTTTTATGAAAAATAATCGTCGGTTACTCTTTTAAAGAATTATAAATTATTTGCTCTTTTTACGGAATTATCACAGAGGACACCATTAACATTGTCGATAACTTTACATCGACTATTTTAACTTCTTGAGCTTTGAATCGCTAATGGAGTTTTGGAGAGCAATAATCTCTCCAGATCCTGAACTGATTGGGGACGCTCTCGGATTTATTCATTTCCCTGCTCATTTCCTATTTTCTCTGCTCTCGTAAGGAACAGGCTGTAAACATTTATGTACAAGGACAAGTCATTAAGTACCTGCTCTCGGTTTTTACATTTTATTACGACAAAATTTACAATGAAACCATTTTCAGCATAGTCACCCCGCTTTTCAATGTACTTATTCCATTTTAACACAAGCTTTGTAATATACTCAGCAAATGGCTTTTTGTTTGAGCAGCAATTATGAGTATGCAATGTTTCCTTCACCTGTAGATCAGGGACGAATCTACGGTGTCTTAAAGCATTTTTCAGTGATCTAAACTCATAATAATAAGACGTGACTAAGTCGAGACCTTATCCAGAATTCTCTTAATAGCTCATGAAACAGGTTTTCAAGACCTTGACCGGTGTAGTTAGCTGTATGCAGACGTATGTGGTCATGCAACAAAAGACAAACCATCTCGGTGTCATAAGAAAAACTATGACTTAATATGAATATCGTTTGCCACTTCATCAAACGATCATCTAAAACACGTCGGTTATTAACAACTAGGGCACGGTCTTTCTCCTTCCTGACGAGAGTTGTGGTCAAGGCTGAAACACGCGCACAATCCTCATCCCTCTCTCTTATTCGACCACTTTTGAATGGTTCAGTCCTGATTAACATTTCGCTGAGGTAAAACATTGTTCTCTTTTTGTGCTGAAAGCCTTGTATAAAATTCAGCTTCTGAAACACATTCAGGCCACGAAAAATGGATTATGAAAAATCTATTCTTTGATGCACACGGGGAGTGGCGCATCTATGTTTACGTCGCAACAGCGGAAAGCGAAGTTGTGATCATAACGTTGACACTTGTCCAAGGTAAGTGAACGGTGTCATCTTAAAGCTGGTGAGCGCACAAAGCCCTACTCTCAATCTACAGATGATTAGAACGAAAGTTCAGATACTTCTTGACTTACTCATACATTGACTCAGCAATATTCGTTTCAAAGTGACACAGTATAATCAGAGCGGAACACCGTCCTTCTTACAGTTAAAAAAGTGATCGGTCGATTACGTCATTTATAAGAGGGTGGATTTTAATTTCAAAGTTACACAAGTGAGAGACTAAATGAAAAAATACGTATTTGAATACAAAATGTTGCAGAACAAATGGCACAATAATTGAAGTAAACGTTTATACTTTTAAGGAATAATGATATATGCATTTGACAATATATTCCAAAGATTTTCGCGAAGTTATTGTAAAAATATTTTCAGTTTTTGAGATGTAGCATGGGCACATAGTATATTTTGATCATTTTCTGTACTTTGAGTCCTTTCTGTGGACACACAGATAGACAAGCCCTTTCAATATCTCTCATTCAATATTAACTTCGTTTTTCAGAACTTACAGCTGTTCTCTACATCGACAGATACCAAAGTAAGTTTGCAAAGTGTTTATGAGCAGGCATGGCCTTAAGAAAACGCTGGAGTTTCCATAAAGCGATTATGTAGGGCAAAGGTTTCGATCTTTTTGTAAACATCCGATAAGACGGTACTTTTACTTATGATTAAGAATGGTTGTGGCAACAAAAGTCCCTAACGATGAAAAAGTAACTCTTTACTGAAATGAAGTTAGGGCAAAGAAACTACGCTTGTGTTCATCGCTAATCTCCTTCCAAGTAAGAATAGACAATTTATTCGTAACAATACGGGCGATATAATTAGTACAATAATCGATTATCCTACACGATTAATCGAAAAATTAGAATCGATTATTTTTGCGATTAATGTACACATTGATTCATTTTCCGATTTTTAGCTCGATTACTTTAATTTAAATATATATTTTCAATATAAGCAAAATATTAAAGTACTTTAGTAATGGAATTCCTCGTCTTTTAATCTCTTTCTCCAACTGCAAAACATAATAGAGACAAACATCCATTAATTTCATTTTGCGGAAAATCATATGTGTGTTCTAATATTTTAGTAATGGTATTATATTTACTATGAAATTAGAAAGTGACAGAATTACCATTTTTCCTATTATTATGTTACGTTACTTATATTAACTACACTCGTGTAGTCCGAGCATACGTGTTTCAAATATCCATAAATTTATCACGTGGTTTGAATATATCTGATAATATGTGTGTGGTGGATCATGCCGCTCGATGTGCTATAAATCATTTCTTTATTTTGTGTATCTTCAATAACAACAGCTACGTTAATGAATGGATGATAACCTTATTAATGTTCTTAAAGCGCTAATTGTGTTGGTTCCTCAGCGCCCTCTGGCCGTTAGTCCCCTGAAGCAGATTCTCTCCTCGTTCTGGAAGGAAGTCTTCCTCAGGCACTCGTGTCGCAGTCGTCCAGGTGCAGTGAGGGCCGAGAGCTTCTTTCGTTATCTGCGTCCGAGCGGTGGAGGGGCGGGGAGGAGAGGTGGCGCGCGAGGTGTCCAAAACGAAGGTGGCGCGCCCGAGGCCCTCTCACCCGCTCTCCGCCCTCGAGCCAATCGATGCTCCGCCCCCAACGGCTCGTTAAACGCGCCCTAATTAATTCAATTTAGCGACTATACTAATTGTTCATTAGCTCGAGTGGAGTCTCGGAGTCGGAGCAGCTGCGTGACGAGCGGGGTTCTGGAAAGGCAGTGGGGAAGGGCGGACCGAGCGGAGGCTGGCTGGAACCCAGCGGGGCGTGTGGGAGAAGGCACGGAGCGAGCGGAGTTGATCGGGCAGAGCGACCGAGCGGATGTTCGCGTGGCGCCGGAGGGGGCGGGGCGGGGCGGAGGGGCGGGCAGAGGCAAGGGCTGCAATAGGGAATGTGCACTCACATACCCTCGCTCGCTCACTGGAGCGCGAAGGAGCCTGTGAATGGAGGCGAATATGCTGTTCACTGTCAGAGTATATTTCGTGTTCGAAGCGAATCGTTTCGGGAAAGGTTCCCGGCTGTGCATTCACACTAGACTGCACGAGTATGGAATTGCAGGATTCGAAGAGATCTTTTGAAGAAACTCTAATTTCATCCTTGAAATGTTTTGGGTTGGAGGACTATGTGATATTTAGACGTGTGTTCCAAAATATTAGCGTACTCAAGAAAGTTATGTTACATTTGAAATTAAAACTTCGAAGCAAAGCTTCAAAGCAGCTGCTTTCGCGTACGTAGTTTCAAGATCGCAAATAAACCTACGGAGAATGGTGCCTACGTAAGAATTCTAGAGGTCGGCTGCTCTGCTCGGTCGTGTTCTCAGTTTCCTGCGATAAATCCTTTGCGGATGAGGACCGGGACACGAACCGCGCGCGATCCCTTCTTCCCAATCTAGTCTCCATCCCTGTAACCAAGGGATGAGCTACTGATCCTCCATCTTAATATGATCACTTTGATTGAAAACATTTCCAACAAACGTTAGAGATAGGGAAGTAACGAGCAGCTGCAAATGCTCAGAGTCACTACATATGTGGAACACATTATTATACTACTACAAAAAGGTAATAATAGGTGATTATATATTTATAAATTGTATATTCTTTACTTCAAACAATATTCTGATCAAGTGCTTTTACAATTAATTAGTGTCTTGTCATGAACAAGCTCTTTTTGTTTTGACTCCCACTCCAGAAGATCGACGTTGATGGAACTTCTATTATTGTTTGTCGTTGCAAAAACAGTGATAAAATGTATCGCTACATATGTGTGTCATGGCGTGAGAGAAGTAATAAACTAGTGTTGCACGAAAATGACAGTGACTTTCTCGTGAAAGCTAATTTGCTATCTTTTTTTCAGTCGGGATCAATTAAAAAAAATACCCTCGGATAGCGTAAAGAACGCTCAAAAGGAAGCATGTGTCATTTCCTATAATATTCCTAAAATTTTACAAATTGCAAAAGTTTAAAATGTTTTAGGCGTCTTCCCACAACTACAGTATTGAAGATATAGATTTTTTCACATAATGAAATATGCTACTCAAAGGTCTTGAAATAAGGTCTTGCACAAAATTTCGAAAATATAGTTTTTGCGTAATTTTATGCGAGGTATAAACAATTTTTATACAATTATTTCCTCAAAACGGCTTCCATTTTTTCTTTATTATTTTCCATGGATAGAAAGAAGGGCGCTTAAAAATGCAACACTGTCATTTTCTTGAACTCTGCATTTTTGAAAATTGCAAACGTATGAGGAAGTATATGCTGTTCAGCACCACTAGTTTTAATTTAAATTTATGAGCTCCAAGTTCGTTCTTTTCTTCTGAAAATAATGCCCTAACATCGCAATCACAAGTATGTCGTCGACATCCTGTCGATGACCTCTTACGAAAAATGAAAGCCTTTCTGAACAACAAAAATATAAATTTAATCTCAAGACTTCCGTCTTACAGATTCACAACTTATAGCAACTTGTTTTAAAGTCTCAGAAGATATCACTGCTAATGACTTTTGAAAATAATGAATAAATTGCATAAAACTCACAACCGTGGAACTGAGAAGCTCTCGATCTTGTCTCCATGACCTCTCTAAGCATCCTGCTTGTTTATCCAAGGCCTTTAACATTGTACCACGGTACTAGAAGGAGACAAATGACAATTATAACGCACTATAATACACGGTCTATAAGAGTGTCACACGGGGCGAACGGGCGCTGGCGGGGCGAACGGACGTGACATCGATATCGATATTTTCAAAATATCGATGTTTTGATAAAAATATTTAACATCCATTTTTTGTAACATAATTGTTTCCACCCTATGTTTTTAATCGTGGTTTTATACTTTAGATGTGTTATTGTTGAATTAAGAATGTACAACAATAACAAAACATTGTAATAATTTTCAGATATCCAATAATTTATTATATTTTAGACAGAAGTGATTAAGGGGATATTGTCGATAAAAGAACTCTATTATTTTTGTAAATCCAATCAGATAATATAGTTTTATAAACATTTCGGTCGCTTTTTGGCTTTGCTGTGTCGGTTAAATCTTAATTATAAATTAATAATCACGATCACCATTAAATTCAATCCACTGCCTCGCGAATATTAATGTTGGAGCTTAATAAAGCTGCTTTAAAACATCGACGGTTTTGTGACGATGTTTTGTGATCGCTGTTTTCATTTTGAATCGTGGTGTTTTTATGGACGACGTCGCGGCGGCCGCCCCCTCGCGCTGCGTTTCGCCAACGCGACACACGCTCGAAGCGCCCCACGGCGTCTCCATAGCGACGTCTGACCCACATCCATCGCGCTCGCGCCCCGCCCCTCCCCCTCTGCGCCCCGCCACACGCGCCGCGCCCGGCCCTCCCCGCCACCCGCGCCCGCCGCACCCTCTTATTAGGAAGCGTTTGCGACGGCGCGGGCGTGGAATGCGGTTTAGGAAGCGTGGCAGTCGTGCTTTCTGAGCAAGAGGGGCTTGAGAGGTCCCACAACAAGGTTCGAGTAGCGGTGGTGTTCCTCAAAATATGTCTGGTGTGTATTAAACACAAGTGTATGATTCTTACTGGATTATGTGGCTCAGGGCATCAAATGATGACACTGGCAGTGTCCCTGACGGTGTTTCATAGGGTTCGATAGTCGCCGGGGGGGGGGGCGGTAGCGAGATATTCGAGCAACAGCTAAGAGTACACAGCTAGGTCGAATTCAGCCGCTCTCTGGAGGAGTATTCTAGTGTGCTGATCTGATAGGACATTTTCCGTGGTTTCTCCGATCAACTTTTGGTGAATGCCGGAGCAATTGCCTTAACAAACGAGTCACGGACCGCGCGCGATCTTTCCTTCTCCTTTACTTGCGTACACTTCTACTTGCAAGCACTATATTACCCCACATGCTCGGAGACTGGTCGGTAGCTTTGAGCTTCTCCCGGCGGTGCCTCGTAAGTGGGAGATACCTTGACGGGAAAAGCCCTACCCCCCACAGGTGGACGGGTAGGTCAGCGCCGTTTCTCGTTATTCAGCTGAGGAAGATCACCGTCCTCAACCGCGATAAAAACATACGCTATACATACGGAACTAATCAGCTTAGCAATTGAAGCTCCCTTAATCGTCAATCAATCGATCTATCATATAAAATTTTTCAAAAATTAACTATTCAGTAATTTTGAAATACAATTAATAGTTATTACTTTTTTATTACAAATTGGCGAATTCATTACTCATGTATTCTTAATGACATGGATACGTACGTTAATATGTCTTAATATCTTCTGAAAAGAATAGTTTAAATTCACAAGAATTACTAGAAAATGTGAAATGCTATTCACAATTTTCAAGCCTCTAATATCTACTGCAATCTCAGGGACAAAACGTCTTCGTCTCTTCTTCTCTACTGCCTCTACTACCAGGAAGCATCTTCTGTGGTTGTATTGAATCCAGTTTCTCTTTTACACCAAATTTAATATTCTTCTCTTTCCCTTCTCTCTTCAGAGCCTTTCCATTTATCACTCTACCCCTCTAACTAATCCCTACCATTTTTCACTAAACCCACATTTCAAGCACTCCAATTCTCCTGTCTCGTTACACGCCTCCGCATTGTTTTGCGACTCATGGTCAACTTTTAACATTTCATTGCGGCCTCCTCTCACTTTTGAATAGACTCCGGCGCTTCAAAGAAGGGCCGCAAGTTCGCCGTCGAGCGTCCCCGGCCAGCGCTGCTTGGCATTCTGCGCGCTGCATTCTGCGCGCCATCTCCTCCGGAAATATGTTTACGACAGCCCTCGCGGCGCCGCCATTGCGACGCGTCGGCGGCGTGGGCTCCGCGCTGCGCTTCGTTCAGCCACAATCGCCTTTTGTCTGGAACGCTTTGTGCGACGCTCTTTTATTTTCGCTCCTTCGTTGTTTTTTTCTGTTTGTGCGAAATGTACGACCGCGTTAATAGCTGACTGCATGTGTACTGAAGCCGCTTTTGATTCTGATTCGAGCCATACCTCTGAATTGTGTTAATCATTCAGTGACTGGTTTAAATGCTTAATTTTCCTAAAAAAAGTGCATACTAAACGTTTATGTGAAAAATGGGGCAACGAGATATATGGAAGCGCATTAAATGTCACCGAACATGCTGATTTATGTTATCAGCAGAAACGTTTTCTGCTGTCTCTGAAATATGGCGCATTTATTTACAAAATACCGAAGATATTTGTACGCTTTTTTTAGTAGACAAAAAAATACATGTTTCACAAAAAATTGAAAACGCAAAGCTACATTTGAGGGATTCGTGGCGTAATTACCCGCGCGCTTGCATTGCATTGCTTAGGCTCGGATTCGATTCCCGGGTGCTCCATGTGCTGGAACGAGCCCTTGGCAGGTTTCCTCGGAGTTCTCGCGTTTCTTCTTCTTTCTCTTGTTCCATCATTTTATTTAATTAACGTCAAAACAGTTAAAGTGTCTGACGTACTGTGTGAGAAGTGCAAGATGTGCATGGGTTTTCTGAGTACCTCGATATCTGATCTAACTCATACGTATTAAGTTGAATTATGTATACATACAGGTATATACAGGTAGTATACAGGTAGTATACAGGTAGTATACAGGTAACGAGCGTTATGGTAAGCATTTATATGAGAATATTCGCTCCCGTATTATAAAAATTATATGCAAAGGCAACTCAGCTACAGATTTAGGCTATTATTCCCAAGGTTTAACATGAAGGAATTGACGTACTGCCTTGTTAAAATGGAAAACGATCATTCGAATATCTCGAATTCCCGAAAGATCTCAAGAAAATGTGCACTAATAGTGACTACCCTATACGTCACATACTGTTTCTTCTGTTCTTTAAGGAAAATAAATCAAAATAAAAAACATTTGCATTAATGGACAAACGTGACTCGTTCTGCAATTTGTACTTTTTCGTGGTTTGCGATAATTAACTCAAGGTAATGGTAGCGGTATTTGCTGCGACGCAACACGCGAACTAATGCTTAGTATTCCAACATCGATTTAACACTGTTCGCCCTGCATATGTTCTGTTAGATGGATTTAGCGGCGAACAAACATGTTTCTGTTGCATTGGATGTGTTCATTTGTTTTGGGGTGATCCCATAATTATGTCATTAAGCAACATCTATTATTTCGTGATTCAAAAGAAATGCTCTAGAAATACCCTAGAAGAAGTGGTTTCAAGAGAGTTACACTACACTACAGAGTCATTTTCAAAGTGCACGTAATAATCGACTGGCGAAGAATGAAGTCCTGGGATGTTTATTGGATATGTATAATTTATTTATATGTAAAGCACTTTTTTTGAAGACTTAACATTTTGAAGTTTGGAAAATAAGTCTTCGGCTCCATAAAAGAGGAAATAATGAAAATACATTGACATTTTTAATTTCAGATAAAATTGAATTGAAGATCAAGTACTCTGAAAAATTCAACAACTTTATTAAAAAAAACCAGAAAGGGCGAGTTGAAGATAAAGAAGGTTATGTTTGGGCCAGATGAATGAAGGTTTACAAAACTGAGGTAATTTCTTCGAAGGTAGTTTCTATTTGAAGTAACTTAATATTTTGAAACCAAAAACACATAACGTTGTCAGCACCTAACTCTTTGTTGAACCGTGTTATTTAAGAACGTCCATAACGACTTTAATAAGTCGGCTTCTGGTTGTGTGATGCGTTCCCATACAAGATAATCCTCTTTTTTTCGCTGCAAGGGATTTCATAACAAGTTTTTGAAATATGCTCGCATCACAACATAGCAAGAGTAAAAAAGGAGAGTCAAATGAATGAGACCCGACATCAGCTACACACTGAACATAATTTCTTGACGTCACTTCCTTTGCCCTTAACGCTGCAGATTTTAATTAAAAAAGTTTCATTCAAAGCCCTGGAATTAAAATGCCATCTCCCGCACTCTGAACCCAATCTTCGTTCTCGCTCTTGAAGCTTCGTCCTAAGATCTACAACTATTCCCAAATTTTCTGCGTGCTCCTTCCTACAGGAGACTGGGGTTTCTCGTCGCTAGGGAAATGATTCGCCGCCTGAGAAACCGTTCTTTGTTACAATCAATTTCTGTTGGAATTCACATCTTCGTGGTTCCTGCAATCGTTTTACTTTTGTAAGTCATAAAATAATGACATTTATTGCTCTTTTAAAAAGAGAACCATTGACATAAATTCAACTGATTGTATTAAAACATTTAACTGTATTTTTCGATATTATACATCGACGCAAATTGTTTGGAAGAAATAGTTTGAACGTTCATAACTTTAAATGTAATTAATAGTAATAACTATAACAACGAGACTTTCTTTACGATTCTTTCTAGTCAAAGCCATTTACTCTCTTCAACCAAATGAAATATTATTTCGAATCACACATTGAACCCTAACCTATTTGCAAGTCCTCCTGGGGTCTAGGACAAACAAATCGCGCACCTTTCACGTCATGTCCCACATGAAAGAATAGGGCAACAATTCATGACCGGGACAAATTCTGAGCTTTTTCGACACAAAATCGAGAAGTATTTACGTAGAAAAAACGCAAAACGCAACAACATTGAATAAACGGGCATTACTTGCAGCATTCAATAGGAAATGTTGTTCCCCTTCCGTATAAAGATACGCAAACGCCGAACCCGGAAATTACCTCTATCGACCGTGCCGGCCGTAATTCGGCGTGACGGTGTCTGCTGCGCGGGTGGGGTGGGGTGTGGAACGTCCGGCCGCAAGTCCAGCCTCGGACAGCAGCGTTGGGCGAGAGGAAAGCCTTATTGTTAGCCCTTCCCTCGCCGCCCGCGCCGCCCCGCCTCGCCCTACGACGCCTCCTGCAGCTGCTCGCAGCTGCGGCCGGGCAGCATCTCACAGCGGCAGCATCTCGCGCCGCTCCGCGCTCTGGGCCGAAATATACCAAAAGGTCGTCAAAATAATGTTTCTCGCCGTACTACATACTTACGTAGTAAGAAAAAAGTATTGTACTGCTGTCTGATATCGGCGATTTTTCAACAGAAAAACACGGATTGTGGAGCCCTGGAATCCGAAAAGAGGATAAATCTTGTTCCCGTCTGTAGTAAGTAACGCCCTCTAACGCATGCTGCCATAACCCATGTTTTGAGGGGCCTTAATACAGACAACTTGTTTAACGACAAAACGTCTGTCTGCCAGTCAGTGGTCAGCACTACGTCAAAATCAGTCGGACGATTTTTTCCAAAAAGGATATTTCCGCATTGATCAGTTCAATCTCGAAGCCCTTCAGAAAGCCTTAACATTTTCAAAATTTTCTCAAAAATGGTTGCAAATATTTTGATTAAAATTTTCCCTCGTATAAACAAATAGTCACAGGACAACAGTTAAAAATGTCGCTGGTCTCATTATCGTTAAACTCTCTGAATTTTCGAAAACTGCAAACGTTAGAAATAATGCTGGTGGGTATGTGTTGTTGTAGCACTAAGTTTCTGTTGTCAACGTCAATCTATGAAAGAATACGAAGTCCACAACAATGAAACTGGGTGAGATGGCTCAGCGCGTCAACTGATGTCACTACAGTGCCTCTGATCGGGAGGTCCTTGGTTCGAATCCCGATGGTGACAGGATTTTCGGCACTAGTTTGTCAGCTAAGTCGAATCAAGTCGTCATCCGTAGAAATGCCTAATTTATAACAAATTAGGCACTCTGGCTATCAAAAATTATTTTCTACATCTCTCCACTTACTTTTATTCCCGTATAAACCGTATAACATCTTCAACCCATTTTCAGCAAAGAAAACCTAACCCTCACCAAATTAAATCAAACGAAACTTTCGAATATTTTCTTTCATCTTCCTTGGCCTTTTTCGTCAACAATAAAGCTCACATACCGCAAATCAATTTAATTTATTTTTCATATGATGCATTACCTTCATTTTGTTTCACATTTAACTCTTCAACTCTAAAAGAAATTGTATATTTCTTAAACTCCTGGCAAAACTCTTACAGGCTAACGCTTGTGAATATTCAATAAAAAAATATCTGGAGGAGACGTCTAGTGGCCGGTTGCTCTCCGTGGTTTCTCCGATCAATACCAGGTGAATGCTGGAGCTCTAATAAACGGGCCACGGACTGCGCGCGATCTTATCTTCATTTTCCTTGTCGTGTCCTCGCCCACACACACATACACTTACACTCACATGCACTACACTACCACATGCCGGGGGAGCGGTCGGGAGCTTAGAGCTTGTCCAGGCTGGGGCCGTGCCCTGATAGTAGGAGATACATTGTTAGGGATACCGCCAACCGACAGTATGTCGGCGCCGGATCTCGCTATACCGCGTGGGAAATAGAACAGCCAACTACCGAGAAAAAGCTTGCACTACACTTACGGGACTGACGACCCTAGTAGTTCACGTGCCCAGAATCACTAACAATCAATCACAGCAATCAATAAGGTATATTTACAGCCTTCAATTCTAGCATACTATCTTTAGATTAAAATGCATTGTTTTGATGAATATTTAAGTTAAAAGAAAAATGGTGGAAATTAGATACACGCTGTTTACATGGCGAACGTGGAGCGCGCCAGCTCCACAGTAATGCCAGTACTAAAGTGCAAAAGAATGCAGGCTATTCTATCTACAGAAGCCAATGTCCCTGAGGAGTGCGGGCGCCCGCACGAGGCGAATGATAGCACCTGCGATCACAGCAAGAGCACCCTCTGTGCATGCTGATGCTGTTGAAGGTACGGGGCGCACAAGTTGTGCACAAGGCTGTGCACAAGTTTCACGCGAGTTTATTGAAAATAATGAAACGTGTTTAAAAAATAAAACACTTGTCGTTCGTACGTTTACGGAAAACATTTTCGAATAAATACACTAAATTTTTTTCTTAAACTATTTTTAAAATATTGCATTCACATTTTATATAAGTACATTTATTGAATTATGTTGCTTACATTATATTTCAGGAATTTTGGTCACACACTTTCTTAAAAATACATCTCTAGAATATTATTTCATTTATATCAGTGTGTTAAATGGAAACTCATTTGATGTTTAGTAAGACAAATACATACAATGCGAAAATAGAGAGTACTATACATTCAATTATTTTCTTTAAAATATTCAAAATACATAAAAAAGGATTTTGGATCTGCCTGGAAAAACAGCAACCAATGAGGAATACTAATACATCATAGAAGTTAAGGTTCTACGTGTTGAACAATCATTTTTTTTAGAATGTTTTTCTTCGAATTTCAAGTCAGCAACATAAGCTCATTGTACAAATATTATATTAATAGACTCTCTTTTTAAAATTTGCAATTTCCATATTGAATCAGGCACTTCATTTTTAATTTTTCGCACTTGCTTCGTAAGATTCGATTTTTCAACAGAAAAAAGCTTCTATTACCGGACTCTAATAACGAAAAAGTGGACATATCTTGTTGTGTTTTTGACAGATCCGTTAAACATCCTCTTCCACCTGCTCAGACCATTAGATTTATCTTTCATGTTTTGTTCAACTTTACGTGATCCTGAGAGCCTTAACGCGGCGCACGCGAGGGGCCATGAGAGAAAGAGAGAGAGCGAGAGAGGAGGGGGGGGAGAAGACAGAGACAGACAAAGGCGGGGAGCAGGGCAAAGAGGTCGGGTCGAGCTCGTCGTGCCGGAGGGTTGGGGTGAGGGCGCGGAGGACGCGATCGCAGCTCTCATTTCGCTGTTAATTAAAAGAACGGCGCGCCATCTGGAGGACGATACGCCGCAGAGCAGCGCGCTCCCTCCCTCGTGGCCTCTCCTAGAGGCAACGGTTGAGCCCCGACCAGCCCCTCAAGTGCGCTTTTGTCTCCCGCGTTGCTGGAAAAAGTCTTGCAGACGACGTGCTTGCAGATAAATGTGTGTAAGTTTGATTAACTTCATTTTCCTAAAATGAGTGGAATAAGAATTTTAGATGCGAGTCTGCAACCGAAAAATGAGATTCTAGTTTCTGATTTTGACAAGGTAATAATTTTTTTGGTTGTGATATTCGTCAGAAATGGCTAAATTGTTAATTATAACTCAAAATCAGACGGACGATGTGTATTTCGTTGAAATACGAGTACACTCGTTGCTCTTCAGAATGAAACAACTATTTTTGACATCGTCTGACTTCATTTAATTCTTTTTCCATCGCCGCTTTTCATTACATACCCAACAATCATTACTAAGAGATATCTGCACTCTAACCAGACCTTCTCAACAAATCCTACACCTTCCTAAACAAATTAGTTCTATAATAACTCTAACAATTAATTGCAAGATAACTGCAACACTATCGGCACCCGCTATATAGTTGTGTCGAAGTAGACTATTGCCTGGGTGGGGATTGAATGGGTCGACTGCATTGATATCCTTTCCCCCAAACTTTAAGGGGGGATGCCCGGGCAGTTCCTTAAGCAACAGACCGCGCATGTTCTTACTCTCTCCATTCTGTTCGCGCTCCAGTCATTTTGACCAATCGATAGGCTAGTCTCTCATCTGACAATGAAGTGGAAGGTCTGAGATACACATCTGAAAAATGGAATACTTACTATCTGAGAGAACTTTCGGGCATTATTTTACTCGTGTTGGATTACCCGAAAAAAAGGAAAGGTAAATACAATGTCATTTTCATGCATTTAAGTTAATTAGATTGCATATATTATAAAAGGAATGTTTTTGCTTTTCATAAAGCTATTCTCGGAAAGTAAGCAATTTCATACGTCCCCATTGATCTGTTTTCTTTTGCGAGACGTATCTCGCTCCCCGAAAGTTCAAAGTAGATTCGAATTAACAGTATTCAGTAATGAATTATTGAGTCAACAAATACATTTCACCTTTTTGTTCTCTGTT
Organism: Gryllus bimaculatus; assembly: GCA_017312745.1. Taxonomy (NCBI): domain Eukaryota; kingdom Metazoa; phylum Arthropoda; class Insecta; order Orthoptera; family Gryllidae; genus Gryllus; species Gryllus bimaculatus. Next base: position 25,774,708 of record BOPP01000001.1, on the reverse strand, counting down.
GCAACTTAGACGGCATAGAATTAGACATCTGATGCAGCCGGTCAACGAAGTGTAGTTGTTATCGCGATAGCCAAGGACTCCGGCTTCCGCGCATGCGAATAACTCCCCGGACACCGATGCCTGTGTGTACAGAACCAATTCCTCCGTACAATCACTAATGCACCCTGGTTCATATCTAATCATCAATTACATAATGAATTCAATCTCGATCCCATCATGCACCACATCACCTACCTATCCCACAATTTCTTCTCAAATACACACCATATCCAAACCTTATCTTCATTCAATCTTTGCAAAAACCCCATCCATCCCACTCGCATAAAAAATAAATACCCATTCCACATATTTTGTAAATTGTTCTCAGATCTGGAATAGTTCTTATGAGGTGCCCTTAGGGTTTCCTCAACCTCTGTAATAGTATAGGATAAGTTAAGGATAAGTTAAATTATAAGTCATCAATACATATGTAGAGTTATTAAAAACTGAACTATGTACTAAACAATCAAATAAATAAATTTAAAAAAAACCGATGCCTGTGTGCCGTGGCATGGTCAGGACTTTTCCACATCACCATGTATCTCCTAATACATTCCCCTTCGCTTTCCCTGCCTTAAAAGTACATAGGAGTATTTGAGGCTGGGTAAAATTCCCGCGGATACGATGGAGGGTGTGCGGTCAAGGGGTTTATGAACTTTATCTTAGATTTACATGTATTCAGTCAAAAAACACTAAAAAACTGTATGTCACGTAGGGGGGAAAATATTATCTTCTCTCGTTTTCTTGAGTTCCAAAATACCATCCCGTCATTTTAACTAAAAATAGTTGAAAGATGAGTAAACGTTTAACATAAATAAATAAATAAAAATACATTTTAAAAATAAATTATAAAAATCGTAAGATTAACGATATTTGAAAAAAATCCTTTTCTTTTCTGAGTTTCCCACACGACTGAGATCTTCCCACACGACTTTCAACTTACCACAGTAACTGGTTCTAAATTTCTCTAAGAGCCTACGGTCTGTGAGCGGCCAGAATTTACCAGTTGCTATCAACCTAAGGGCGGCTGCAGTGTAATGGGGGGGGGGGCTAGGTAAGGTTATATTAGGTATGAAAAAGCACTACTCGTAGGTGAAGGCAGAAGATGTCGCTGTGTATCCTAAGCGGCATACCGAAATTGAAAACTACTTGATGATGATTATGAGATATCATGCTTACACTTCCTATGCAATCAATTATAAGTGGCGATGTGAAGAACAGTATGGGATAAGGGATACGACTTTCTTTGATTTCTGAACTTTCATATAATGATAAACGACCAAAGATGGATTCATGCTTATGTTATCTAGGCAGCGCTATCCCTCCCAATTAATAGAAGTCACCAATACTTTTATTTAACAGATTATTGAGTCCATAAATTATAAATAAAACATATTTTTATATTAAGGTTTCAATTGCAAAGTTTGTTTTATTTTCATGTTGTTTACATGTTTATTTTTTATGATTTAGTATTTTTATAGGGGATCTGAAAGTTTAGTCATGCTTAAATCACTGTAAAATGTAAATGCGACACCGAGAAACCCCACGCCATGTGCTGTTTTTGAACGCAAACCTCTTTGTTCCGCGCAGAGCACCGCAAGTTACCACTGCAGCCGCTCTTCTGGATTGGAAGCGAGGACTTCACCAACCGGAATAATTAGTGCTCTCTTGTTTCCTCCACTAGTTGGAAGGGAACCCAGAACATTGTGTTGGGCAAAACTCCCGCAGCAGTGAGCACTGCGACATACGCCGGCAATGGTTCTCGTCGGTGAAACGCTAATTAGTTGTCTGGCAGCTAATCCGCCTCCGCCGGGACTCGAAGTGGAGACGCAGCGCTGCGGCCCCACCCCCTCCGCCGAGCGATCCGCTCCAATTAGCGGCGAGGGGCCCCGCCGCGCCTTCCGCCTGCGAGAAGGTTAGCGTGGTATTTGGCAGCTGTCGTCCTGCGAGAAAGGGCAAGCTGTGCTGGCGCTCAATATTCGCCCTTTGTGGAAGTTGACGATCTTCCTGCCCGTTTCTTCTTCGTCGTCTTCCTTAACTTTTACGATGGAGTACCGGTATTGAGCCTAACCCCCTCTCTTTCTGACTCTCCCCCTCTCCTCTCTATTTTCCTGATGGCATTGCAACCCAGGTCGTATTATGGACTGACATTCGCGACCTCGCAGTACTTTGGGAGACTTCTAAAATCATGGGAGATGTGCTCATACCGGATCGGATTGACCTCGTTCGGTCATAATAACGGGAAAAATGACTGGATGGAAAAAGTAGAATTGCGCACGGACTATTGAGGTTTCCTTAAGAACTACTCCGGTCCTATGTAGCCATCGTAAGCTTTCACGGCCGGAGTCAATTGAAGATAAATTTTTCCGGGTGACAGAGTCGCGGGTGCAGTGTTCGGGGCGGCGGCTGGCTGGCGACTAATATATATATATATAATATATAATATATATATATATATATATATATATATATTATAATATGGCATTCTCTGCCAATAGTCTGACTTTGCGGTCAAATAACGGTGATTCCCGTGGAACAGAGCCTAGTTAAATTCCCATATTTTAATGTAAGGGCGACATGTGCTGAACATTACGTATTTCCTTCGCCGCAACTAGCCAGATCCGCCTGTCAGAGCTTTTCTTTGTCCCAAAGCTATAGAAACTAAGACGATTTTATAGAAAAGCTTCAACTTTATTTTCGCCTCGACGGGGAATCGATTCCGAGATCAACCATGGGAATTTAGAACGCGTCCCATGAGTTATTCTATCGAAATTACCCCTGTTAATGTGCCCCTTGTTCGTAGGCAGCCCACCACGCGTTGATATTTGTTTGTTCACGTGACGCAGTTAACTTGATTTCTTATTCCCTCTATACTCCAGTGCATGCAGGGTTGCCCACCGAACAGGAGCGAAAGTGAAAAGTGTTACTTTGTTATATGAAATTTCCCACTAAACAAGGAAAAAATATTATCTTTGGCCCCTAAAATTTCTCGAAATTTGTAACATTTATTCTGAGGTAAACTGTAAAAAGAAGAATTTGTTTGTTTTTAGTACAAATCTATGCTTATATTCCTTCATGAAATTGTGTATACATGACTTTCAAAACAAGTTACTGTCAACGTAAGATTTCGTCTCTTTTTTATCGCGTTAATCAAAATTTAAGTATATACTTTTTCCGTTTTCGCGAATATTTTTGAAACGGTGAGGAAATTCAACATAGTTAATGTAACGGTTCTTACAGCCCTTAACTTACCATACTAAATTAATTTTAATGCATTAGAGTAGCATTATTAGGTTTTAAGGAAGTGAAAGTCAAATGATTACTATGTGTTTGCCGGTTGTAAGCAAGAATTCATCAATTAAAGCTTCAGTAGCAACGATAATCGTAACAAATATGACGATGCCGAACATTACAGAATGGGGCAGAACAGCGTGAGGTTAAAGAGGTACAGAGTGGAATCGGACTGGTGGAACAAGCCTGCTCTGCACGTCTTATTTCAAATGTGATAGAACAGGTTAGGGCAAGGCAAGACGGGGCAAAGTAGGGCAATACAAGGGAGATGGTTGGATAGCTTGTGAGCGTGGTATGATTTAGTACGTCTGAAATACGACAAATTTCCAAATTAGCCAGTTAATTCGCCCATTAGCCAGACGGTGTGAATAAATAAACATGAAATCTATCATATAGGACACAATTAGCTTATTTTGGTTATCTTTTTTGTGGGAAGCAAACATTCTATACAGTGCAGGGATGAAAATTATTGAAATCACCTTAACGATAATATATTGAATTTTTGATTATAAAATCAATTTTTAAGGTTCTTTTCAGCTGTAACTGACACACACTTCCTTTTAATGCTGTCACAAAGATTGGTGAGGTATGGAGACACACACAATTATATACATAAAAATCAGGATCCTGGATGGAGGCAAGTAAATAATACGAAAAAAACCTGTCAGATTCGAAACTCTCGAGTTGAAACTTTGTAAATACGTAAAATTTAAGATCCAGTTGTATTGGTTTAGTTAGTTTTATTAGTATAGGTTTATTAGTTAGGTTTTAAGAAGTTTTATTAATGCTTAGGTGGACTTTACATAAGGCGCCCTGTGACATTTTAAAAACTTTATAATAAATTGCTGTATATTTTTTTGATTTTTTTTGTTTTATTTTTTCGCTCGAGTAGAGGAAAGTGTACTAACATTCATTTTCATTAACACCTCTGAAATTTTGAAAACTGCAAAAGTTCTAATATTCTTCGAACATGTCACACACCTTCAATGTTTAAACTATATATATGTTCTTTATAAAGACACAACTTTATATTGAGAAATTATATAGTAGATACAAGACAATGATTGTTTATTTGTTGCTTCGTACTTAATACTCTGCAGCACTGTTTATCTGATTGTGATAAAACTTTTCAAACTTATTTCTAGCACGTTTGGGAAGAATATAGGCATAATATGATGGAAATGTGAATATGCCCGAGCACATAGACGCGCGTTGATGATGAATTTTTGTTCACTCAAGACCCTAAAGATGGCGCATTGTGAAATAAGTCAATTTTATGATATTGACATGATAATATTTGAAAAAATAGTTTATATACTTATGTAAATAAAATCTCCTTCAATGTATCAAAACGTGACCAGGCGAACACGTTTACATAAATGTTTGACAATCAGGGACATGTATCATGGCGTTAACAAAATTTCCCACCATACGTTAATTGACAAAACATGATCATTTGCTATATTTCTAAACGCGTAGAAATACTTAACATTTATTCGGAGACACACAGTATTTGTCTTTAAATTCCTTGGCCTATACCAAAATCAAAATTGCAAACTGAGGTAAAATAGTCTGATAAGGTAATAATTACGTAATTAATTTTGCGCATGAAAATTAATAGGATTGAATTTATTTTTATATTTACAAATGGATGTCTTGCATTGTTTTTAACAAGGAGGAAGAAGCACGCACGTGAAGGATCTTTTTTTTGCACTTCAGAGAAGTGTTTCGCCCATCGATGGGCATCGGGGGGGGGGGGGGGCGGAGCGCAGCGGCGGTTGGGTCATGTTTTGGACAACTGCGTGCTGCAACAAGTGTCTGAGAGAGACAACAGGTGGCCATCGCGGCTTCCTGATCCCGCAGCTGATACGCAACCTCCTCGCCTGTCTCCTCTCACTAGGATCCCCCATAGTCAGAACCGACGTAAAATGATGCGAGCAAAAGTGGCGTTGGGAAACGCGATTCTAATCGGCAAATTCTGTCCCTTGTTAAAAAAAATAATTCAAATGACTGCTAACGATCTATCGAGAAACGATTTTGTGAAGAAACACACAGAAACAAAAATACAAAATCCTTTATTGATTAAAAAAAATCTTAAATTAAATTTGGCTTTTTTGTCTCATTCTTGAGCTTAGCAAACTAGCAGTCGCGGAATCTAGAAGAAAAATTAATATTTCTAATAAAAACTCTTTTAAATTATAGGGCTCAAGGCCCACAACGAGAATTCAGAGATAATTTATTCAGCCGCAGAAAGTCCTGATGGCCGTTCCCACCGGTCACAGCCTAAAAATAACACGTTTAAAAATACTACACGCACACCGAAAAGATGAACAAATATATGTACGTCATTTAAAAATAATTCCAAAAAGTAACCGAAAAGATGAGGGATTTCATAATTTCAACAACAATTCTTTGGTATCCTTCATTTAAATGTCTTTGCCCTTCATACCCTGATTTCTGATCTGTATTCTTTTTTACCCACTTCTCTATCTGTTCCCTTTCCATTCACATTTTTCTAGCTCACCTTTTTTTCCTACTTACAGTCTTCCTTACCTTTTGCCCTCTCCTCTTCTGATTACTTGCATTCTTTGTCCTCAACTTCTCCTTCAATATCTCTCCTTCTGCTTCTATCTGGACGCTTAGTTTGTTCTCTTTTATCCCCTTCTCTCATTCTCTCCTTCTCTCTCTCTCTCTCTCTCTGCTTTTTTTTAACAAGTCGTATTTTTCAGCATATATTTCTGTAATATTGAAGAATTATGAATTCGCAATTAGAATATTTTTAGTGCAGCGTAAATATGTTACATAACTGAGTTCAGTAAGTAAAAGACATTATATTCAAAAATACATTGGCAATTTGTTGTGTCTAAATACATTCCTGAATAGCTTTTTTATAATATTTATTTTAAAATTGTTGTTCGAAGTTATTTTTGTTAAATATCGAAAATTCCTACTATGAATTGCAAATATATGAAAACAATTGTCTGCATTGTCTGATAATGGCCAATTTTTTCCGAATGAAAGATTTCTGCGTGCATGCCATGCATATCAGATGACAACCGACGAGAGACGTAAGATATTCAGGTCACGTTCTGCGCGTGTTTCGCCTTCACTGAAGACATGCAACAGGTCCCAGAACTACTTACCAGGCAGCACGCAAAAGTAAATTTAGGTCGTATAAATTTGTAGAGTTTTGGGAAGTGAGAAGCAGCTTAAAAAAATTAAAATCTAAATATTACTCCTGTCCAGAAAATGAATGATCATTCAAAAAGTATTTTCCAGTTTCTTTCATTGTTATTTTCGAGTCGCACCTTTTATCGCTTTTTTGCATATTTACCCACGTAAGGAGTAATATACACAGTATAGAGTTATGTAATACTGGGGAAAACCGAGTTTCACACATGAGCTCAATTTTACATTTTTTCCAAAACTTAGAAATTTTGTTAATTGGCTAAATATTTATAATTGAAATATAAGCCCATTATTTCTTTGCTGGATATCTATATTTAGAACACTAACAATGTTCTTTTAGAAAGAAATTTGAGCTTTCAACTCAACCAAATTTCAGGGTTTTTAAATGAAAGGTAGTGTGCCCCAAATCTGTTATCGCTTGCCATTATTTACCGGTTTTGTAGTATAAATACTGAATTTTAATAAAATTAATAGAATGATCGCTTATTTTTGTTTACGTCGTTTATGTCAAGAACTTTTGCAAGAAGGTCTTGGTCTAGCACAGCGTTTGCTAACTGGCGGAAAATGACGACGGAGCTCCGTTCCCCTGTCCGAACAGGCGATAAGAGAAGCAGCGCAAGCAAAGGGGCGGAGGAAGAGAGGAATAGACGGCTGTTGCCGGTGACGAAAACCTTGGCAGTGTTTGCCGAGCCTTTGCCGATGTTTCGGGCAACATGGGAGCCCATCTATGCCCGTTAATTTTCTTTCAATTTGAGAAGAAATGTTTCTTTTTGTAGGTACCGTTACAATGGCGAAGTTTTTAGTGTGTTCAAAAGAACTGCAGTATGTTAAGAAGTTCAACCGACAGAGGCATTACGCAGAATTGCAACCCAGAGAAACCCGCGAGATGAAAATAATTTCTGAGAATTTACAGATAGCCTGCAATCATGAGATGACAAAAGGATTTGTAGATTTTGTAGATGGAAAATGACGAGAATTTATAACATTCTCAATCAAAACTGTACATGAAATAATCATGCCTGAAGACCAAATTCTCCCACGCGACCCCTTCCGGATATCTATTTGTACTATTTATTAACATTAATTACTCAGCCACACAATTTTTTAAAAAATTTAAAAAGACTTTACTCATGTTTCTCTGTGTATATAGACGCGCGAAATCCGAAGCGAGAATTACACCTCCACCCTCTAGTTTTTTTAAATCGCGAAAAACCGTCGTAAAATTGTAAATTGTAAACGATAGGGTCGGATATTGTTTTATGTTATGAAATAATCCCCTTCTATTTTTTAAAAGTTTTCACATTTTTATTGAATCATAAACATTATAAATAATTATTACCATTTAAAAACGTAATTATCAAGCAAACCTTTTCCCCCACTTCCGTACCATCATTGGCCATCAACGGCCGGCGCCTCCTTTGCTCCGTGGGCATTTCCTTTGCTCCGCGGCTCGGTTCAGAGCAAAGGAGCAGTTTTTGTGGCGTCGCAAGCATTGGTCTAGCACGATTTCATTTCACTAGCGTGTGCTCGTGTGTACTTGTTAGCGAAGCAAAAACAAAGAGTTTTTTAAGTTCGAAGATTGTGTTTTTAAACGCAAATATTAATGAGTTTACGTGAATGCAATATCCACCAGACGTTTGAAATAAGTGTCCCTTTGCAATAAATAAATAAGTAAATAATTAAGTAAAATAAAAGTTCAGTGATTATAATTATGGGTAATACTTTACGTTTTCAAATTAAGGTTTAAAGCAGAATTTCCTCCTATAGTCCACTACAAAATACGTGTACATATTTTAGTAAATTTATAATATTTCAATAACTCTTTTCAGCAATATGTTTAAAATGGGTTCAGAAGGAAAAGTGTAATTGTATTTTTCCAGAATTTTTCAGCATCCCAATAAAATATTAATATCTTAAATCCCAACTAAATTTTAGTGACAAAGTAAATTCCATGGTGACAGCTGAGGTCTATTATATTCCACAATAATTAAGGATCAAAAATATAACAACTTCAAAAATGCTTTTGTTATTTAATATTTTAAAATAATAACTTAGACATATTTCTGGAATTTAATCGGGTCGTCAGTTGCATTTGAAGATAGAAAAGTACTTATCAAATACAACAATCATTTATTTCTTACAAAATAAAGAGTAAATATTCTAAAAAAAATCAAATTAATCAAATAGGTTAATCATAACCATTAACCATCATTAAAATTACCAAATAAGTAACCAATTTCATCAGATTTCTTATTCTACATTTATTATTTCGTTTATTCCCATTTATGTATTTAATTATTGATTTTTAGTTTGATTACATATGATAATTATATTGTATTTGCAAATTTTCCTGCCTGTAGTGCCTCTGATGATGGAATAAAATTCCTGTAGTATTTCTGGATAATTATTTAAAAATACTAAATAACTTTTGTTATTGATATCTCTTTGATCATCAATCAATTTATTTCAAGTTCTGAATGCCTTGTAACAAGACTTTGGGGGAATTTTTATTATTCGTGTAGGACGTATGTAATACTTTTCTATAGTAACATTTGTACAATTCTTCCTTTCGTGCGATGCAATCGCAAGAGTTCAACTAGTCTCAGTCTATGCTACTCTCAGTCTATGAAGTGGATTACAAACTGCAAAGAGGTTTAAAATGAAAAGGTGTTGTTAACTGCTTTATCCATTAAGCAATTTCTCTCTGCATGAAAATTGAAATTCCCTATCGAACGTGCTTCCAGTCCATAGGGCAATCAAGGCCTCCACGAGTACGAAGTCAGCAGGAAATGAAATGAGACGGAAATTAGGGTAGTGCTGGGTATGGGCGTGGCTATAGGTCACGCAGGGACCCGGGTGTGGCCGTACACAAAGTTTGTTAGTGACTAAATGATGTTATTCGGTCATTAGCAAACACAATTGTTCAACCGCTATGAGTCACAATTGTGACGTACGTTAGCGCAGTATATCGGTAGAATGATGCAAATGTACCAACGTGAAATGGAGCGAATTCAATTTGCAGGATGGAAATCGGAAATTAAGTTATCGGAGAAGTGTAAACTAATTTAAGAATTTCTCTCAACGTTATGAAATGCATTTTTGATAAATTGTACATATTAACTCTCAACCGATGTTATTACATTAAGTTATTATACAGGCATCTGAGTTCTAACAGTTTAATCTGTATTTTTGTAGATCTCAAAGCAAACTTCTTTTTCAAAAACACATTAAGAGCATCGCGCGGTTGCGAATTGCACTTGCCGCGATCCCTCAATTCACATGGAATTATTTTATTCATTGATTGATTACTAGTAATTCTGGGTGCGTCAACAGATGAATACATTATTCCCGTAAATGTAGTGTATGTATTTGTTCGCAAGGTGGCGGTGATCTCCTGCTGAATGGCGAGATCCGCTGAATGGCAGCACCGCAATCGGGGCAAGTTAGAAGCCCCTGTCGGTCTCCCGGCATGAGTGGTAGCATAGAGCATGTTAGTGTGTGTTTAAGGGATGGGGATAGGACAAGGGAGAGGAATAAAAGATCGCGCGCGGTCCGAGGCCCGTTTGTTAGGGTACTGTCCCGGCATTCGCCAGGTATTGATCGAAGAAACCACGGAAAACTACTGATCGGAGCAGCCACTCGCTAGAATCCTCCTCTAGGCAGCGACAGAACTCGACCCATCTATGTAGCTCGTGTCAAAAATCTTGTCACCGTCGTGACTCAAACCTAGAATCTGCTAAAAAACTGTCGTAGTTGGTTTGTGAATATATTGAAGAATATGGGACGTGTTAGCTACTTCGTTTGCCAAATATTGACGACGCAACATGGCAGAACGCTGTGCAGCTCAGTAAATCGCATGCACATGACAAAAGTTTCAGGTGTCGCACAAGTTCCTATTGAGAGTTTGAAGCACATGGCCAGTAGCCAAGTATTTCCTCCTGGTCAAAGGCACTGCAGTGATATCAGACCCTGAACCACCTCTCCAAGTGCACATATTTTCATTTTCAAAATAGAGAATATAGAGAAATTTCCTCTGCAAGAGTTTTCGGAGAAGGAGCAGTATTCTCATATGCCACTTCTGACACTTAGTTAATTTTATTTTTTACTGTATTGAATACTCTGACATAGTAGTAAGAAGAAACATGGTGAGGAACTTTTTAGAAAAACGTAGAACAAACAAGCGAAACTTTTAATCAGAATTCCCTTCCCATGAGGAGGTTCCTTGTCCCCCTATCTCCTCATTTTGTTCGCTGCAGGTCGATCTCAGCCCCCCTCCTCCTCTCCCGCAGCTCTGCACACGAGACTCTCGCCTGTGGCTGCTCCCCACCTGTGCGTCTGTCGGAGCGCTCTGCGAAATTTCTCGAGGGACCTGCGGGGCTCTGAACTTGGCTCGTTCCAAAGCAGCGTTGGCTGCCGGCACTGCCCTAGGGCTCGAGCGAAGTCGCGCGGCGTCCCTTCCCTAATAAAAGGAAACTACGCAGTTGATACGGAATCACTTAAGTTTCAACGGCTTCCACGTCAGTGGGTAAAGGAGCACGTCGTTTGCTAACTTCCGAGACAGCAAGGATATTTCGCGAAATCTGAAGAAACTTCTAGTGACACAGGGTATGAAGATGCAGAAAATATTGTGAGATTAAACTCTGCCTGCAATTATATTTATTTTATTGAGATAAACGTAGTGAAGCAGAAATTAATTTATTAGAAATCTGACAATTTATTCTTCCCTTCGTAATAAATATACATAAATGCCATATACATATACATATACCGTTCTGTTGTGCTGGTTCTTTATTTTGTAAGGTTTGTTGGCGTCAGTTTCTTTAAAAAGATCTATATTTTCTCTGTAACTAGGCAACAACTTGTATTTTTTCGACCGAATGTTTTAATGCGCGTCTATGACGAATGGTTGATCTGAATGAATATTATTGAGTAGTTTTCATTTGACAATATTTTGAACATAAAATCCATATAATATTCATCCAATTTTTAATCGAATACTTTTGGAGACAAATAATGGATTAAATTTCGATTTTCCAATAACAGGTTTCTACAAAATAAAGAGTTAATTTACGTAAATGCGACGCAACATGTCTCGCTGCCGGGTTGACTATTCTCTAAAGTACGTGCCTGTCGGAGAACGTTCGGCAAGACAAACAGGTGGAGATGCTTGTCTTCCGATATATTGATCGAAGTATGGAATGTGGGTAGTTCGATTTTTGAGGCACGCGGAAGATGTCAGTGCACTCGATAGAGCGGGCACGCAGGACTGCGCTAGGACGGGTGACAACTCCATCGATTGTGGCGCCTCTTCACCTGTTGGCAAAGAGCTCTGCCTACACGGGGAAAGTTTTTAATGGAACAATATTAAGAAACAAAACACATTGACGTACCCAATCGGACACGCAGGCAAGAATGACAAATAAATGTCGGTTATAATTCGCTTTTTTTGAATATATACAACAGCTTGTTTAATTAACAATCAAATTTTGAAGGATTGTTAAAAAGGAAAAAGTGCTAAAAAGAATTGTGGCTTTATTGAACCTTTTCCTATAAAGATTATTGAAATGACCAATTAAACTATTGACGTGAGATGTATCAACTTCAGACATTAGAATTAATGATTTTTTTCATATAAATAGTAATTTCAGAGAAGACAACCAATGCGCATTACTAATCTCCATTCTTTGTAGTGATGACGTATTAGTACTCTAAGATATGAAGCTAATAGAATTGTAATTCGATGTAAATCGATAAACGCTATTAATCATTAATATATAATTTGTACGAGTTATCTACTGGCCAGAGGGTTTAAAAGATATGCATTGTCACAAAGGAAATTGTACACTTCTTGCTAAAAAAATCAAACAAAAACTGTCGGAGTTGATTTGTAAATATATTGAAAAATACGGGAAGTGTTGCCTACTTCGTGTGCCAGTAATTGACGACGAAACATGGCAGAACGCTGTGCAGCTCAGTAAATTGCTTGCAAATGAGAAAAGTTTCAGGTGTTACAAGTTTCTGTTGAGAGCTTGAAGCACATGACCAGTATGCAAAATTTGCGAGAGGAGAAGCATTAAACTTTGAGAGAAGCTTAGGTATTGATGCATAAAAGTTTTTATTTGTTGTTTATTTGATTTATTCAAAAAAATGTGTTTGATATTTGAAAAAGTCACGAAAGAAAATTCATTAATTTTCCACCATGAATTTCTGTCCAACCTACATACTTACAAACTGTATTTTACATTGGATGGATTTTATTATACACTATTTTGCATTGGATTGAATAGAGCCTCCTTGATGAATGTTTTAGAGAAGACAAAGTGAAAACAGTTTCCAAGTAACAACTTTATTATTAATTTATTTTCGTTAATTAATGCTCTTGTTGGCGGTGAAAAGGCGATGTGTGCACAGTAACGATGTTTGGCTGCGGATTCGAGTACCATGGAAAGCATGGATGTTTTCTCCAAGTGGTCGAGTTGTTGGGTTTCCCACGTATCCATTTGTGTCATTTCGTCACCATCACGTATCCTATCTGAACATCGCGATTTGTCCTGAATGATCACCAAACGTCCTTGACATAATGAAATGTAAACAAATATCATACTCTGTCCAGTGAGAGATAAAAAGACGTTCGCTGCCACCCACGCCTACGCACAGAAACGATATTGCAATAATCAACATTGTGAGTATTGAGTACGAGGGTCAGTTAATTAGGCCGTTGGTCCTACAGGTGTAGTCCATGTTTTATCTTTGGCGGTGGCAGTATTCTACCTGCCCTAGTTGTACATTGAATATAAGTGAAACTGTGTGTAACGATAGTACTGGTAACAAGGTTGAGGAAGGAAAGATCGCGCTCGGTCCGTGGTCTATTTGTGAGGGCACTGCTCCGTCATTTATCTAGTGTTGACCGGAGAAACAACGGAATTCTACCGATCTGAGCAACCGACCACTAGAATGCTCTTCCAGGGGTTGGATTCGACTCATTTCTATAAATGGTGTCAGAAATCAGCAGAGCTCTCAGTCAACGATGCTAGCGAAACAACTATTGCCGCTGAGGTATCACTGCTGGTACCGTTTATCGCTTTTGACGTACTTGTCCTTATCGTTATTTTGACTCGTTCCTAGAAAAGAGTCCAGTAATGGCGGTCTCGTAACGGTGGTGGTGTGTTTCGCAGCATGTGGCCGAACCAGACCAACAGCAGCAGCGGCGGCGGTGGCGGAGGCGCGGGCGGCGCGCTGGTGTTCGAGCCCATGGCGCTGAGCGCGGCGGAGGGCGGCGGGCGCGCGGGCCGCCTGCTGCTCGTGGCCGGCCTCGCCGTCGTCGGCAGCGTCGGCAACATCTTCATGATCTCTTCCATCATCACCGAGGACCACCTGCGCAAGCGAGGTATGCACACATTTTTTTGGCCACCTTCTCGCCTCTTACTATACTGTTAACTCAACTTAAAGCAACCAGAAGAAAGAAAAGACACGCTTAACTGTCGGAGTTGGTAAGACATTTTACAGTCCTCAACCGTTATAGCTATCTAATAACGTACTTAGAAATTATTACTGCAGTGGGCAGAGTGTTATTACTGCAGAGACCGAAAGTTAAAAACTGAGGCGGAGCGAAGCCGAGATTTTTAATTTGAAGAAGGCAGTAATAATGCTGTAACATATCGTGATATGTTCATCATTTTATCGGTGACCATAATATCTCACGATTTATGCGAAAATGTTCATTACTACGGTAGTAGACAAATGAATTCTGTTGAGTGGCACGTTAGTACGATCTTGTGGAGTGTTGTCTCAGATATATCTATTGAAACAATATGCGTATACCGTGGTTCAAGATAAGATGGATGCAAATAATTCTCCTGTACCTTAAGGTACCTAAAGAAATTACGTTCGGTGAGAAAATAGGCACGTCGACTTTCAGAGGTGACACCTTTAGATCGTCAGTAAATATGATTACTAGAAATAGTTTCATTTGGTGGAATGACAGGAAAATGAGTTTAATTTGCCTAATATTCCTTTTTAATTGTACTATTAATACTATAATTAAAAATAATTATCCAAAAAACTAATATGAGTTACTTTTATTCTGAATTGTTTGAATCTAATCTGTTTTGCACATCGCCATATTTTTTTCTTAATAAAGATTTTACTTGCGATGAATCCATGGTTTTTTAACTGCTAAAGATGTTAAAAACCCGCTGCTAAGAATGTTAAATTTCTTCAGATAGGTACAAGTGCACTTAACAAACCTATAAGGTTGCATGTTAACAGGGGTTAAACACGCTTATGACCGATAAAAGATTGAACAGTCCTCGACCGTTATGAATTTAACAGGCTGCCCGCCGTCCGTTAAGGACAATTGAAAGAAATGAGTTGCACGTAAAGTAATTGTATACACTTATTCCAAGAAATGGTATTCATTGTTTATATGATTTTTTTCTTAGAAGTAGATGGCATTGAGACACTTATTGAAGGTCACGCGAGACGAGCGAATTGCTGGGAAAGGGAAGAGGTTTTAGGCAGTGAGACCCTTCCAGGTAGAGAAGGATTTAACGCTGCGGCCGTCAGAATAGTGGTGCGAGAGGAATGGGCAGTGACACTGATTCGAAGAAGGAGAATATGAAAGAATGATTGAAAACAAAATAAATTTACTTTTGGCTATAATTGTCGATATTGCATTTACGATTTATTTAGTGAATCATATGCGGGAAGTAAATGAAATGAAATTTGTGCATGCATATTGCTTATTAATGAAATATGAATGCAAATGAATTGCAGTAAATCAAATAAACTCGCCCATGAAAATTAACACAAACAAGGTGTTGATTGCCGTGTCACTTATGCCACTTGTGAATGATTGTTAATTGCCCCAGCATGCGATTTTTTGAAAGGCTAATAATGGAATATACCTTTCTAGTTGCAAATGGATGCGAAGGTCTCTGCAAAGCACAACCGGGTCGATTTCGGGAATGCAGGCTTTCAACAGCCCAGTGATTGCAGGACACGTATGCGGCCCCATAACTGGACCAAGGTACTGGAACACGTGTTCAATTTCTGCAGAGTTTGCTCTGAAAATACAGTGGCTCACATGGTCAGATTTCAGCGGGTGGGCAGGAAGGCGATTGCCACACAATCCGTACGATACGTAATGACTATTTTTGACTAGCAATCTAGAGAATATATAAATGCACTGATGAAGAAACGATTAACGAAAACAATATAAAGTTTATACAAGTAACAACACGAGATTGGAACGAAAATGTCTCCCTGACGAAACTGCGGATTTGCGGAGGGCAGCGTTATCGCAAAGAGAAATAGTTATTGAGAAGAATCCGAAATTGTCCTTAGAATAGTCCTTAGAGAATCCTTATATATGCTCATATGAAGTGGATTCTGTGACCGACGTCGACGTCCATAAAGGACTTAGCAGTCATTGTCCATTGAGACAATAGAAGCGAGTGAGTTCTCATATCCAACAGCAAAAGTATATTCTGTGAACGTCCATATTTTTTCGAAGACGAATTCTTGTAACTAATTTATTATATATAATTTCATTTTCTTATTCGTGTTTTACGCTTTAAGCTTTTGTTATACGTTTACAAATTAATAATTTAGGATGTTTATTTAAAACATCTCTGACAAAAACTATGGAGTAAAGAATTGTTAGATCAGTCGCCCGTACTAATTTCGCAGTTGGATACTACGTTTAGAATTTGTATGTTACGTTCATATTCATAAGTTTGTAAATTTTTTCTAGCGATTGCTTACACACTAAAGACGGTTAATGAGTTTTCTTATAAACGGAGTACTTAATTGAATAATTAAATCGCATACTTTTAATAGATTGATGAAATCATGAATGCTTTTGAGTTAAAATAGCACATGTGCATTTATGAGACGTCAATTACATTGATTTGTTGAAAAAGGATGGGAATTGTTTATAACATCGACATTCCGTAACCAATAGTCTATTTATCTATTTAGCGGTTTTACAGCCTGAGTTCTTTCCGCATCAATTTCCATGCCTCTTTATCCCAAACAGCTGTTCTTCATTTTCTTTTTCATGGCTTCAGTTATTGCCATGTTCCATGTTCTAACCAATATATTTTGTTTATTTTAAGAGCTGTGTTATCAACATTGAAGGATTCTTTGTTGGGACGCTTTTGTTGTTTCCATATGTTGGCTCGCAGACGTTACATAAAACATAACATGAATAAATTGATATAAATTTCTCTTTTTACTGATTCGCGCATATTTCACTAATGTTTGCGCGAATGTTGATCTCTAATCAGTGTAATCGATATCTCTAAAGTAATGCTCCAACTCCAATATTGACATATGTAAAATCTTTTCTTGAAAGGATAATATAATTATTCAAAGAATAACTAAATCTTGCATTCACTTAAATATAATATATTTTGCCCCACTAAATGAGCTGTAGATTTGATATAAAAATCCTGTCGTCGAAATATACAACACTCCCTCTCCTCTCGAAGCTGGCGAAATGAGGGCTCAAGAAAATGTGCGCGAATAATATAAGTGTGGCGTATTTTTTGAGATATTCCGAACGTAACCCAGAAAACAAATACTCCGGCTCCGAGTGAAGGAAATTACATGACTTGCATCAAATTTTAAAAAAAACCGGTCAGCGTGAGGGAATTCGTAAATAGCACTTGTGAATCATAAAAAAATAGAAGAATGCAATGAGGGAGCTGTTATTTTTTTTTCAAGCAAATATAGGAATCATATTATATTGGCATTATTGTATGTCGTAAAAGAAGAATATCTAAGAAAAACTTCGCTTTTTTCTGGAAGATTTAATTGAAATAATAAATGTTATTTTATTTGGAGTAGGATAGTGAAACATTTTTTTAAAATATTGCCATAATATTTCGCAAAATTTAGGCAAATAAAATTGTCAACACTGAACACAAAATGCAAATAAAATTCTATAATGCTGCTTAAAAACAATAAAGACGAAATCCAACAATTGTGAGAAAATTAAAATTGATATAGTTTTGTACGTTTAAATTGCCATTCCTGAGGCTGAGTGTTGGTTGATTCGAAGCTAAACGTACTCTCATCTTGGCATGACAAGCCGACATGCTCAAATTTCTTGATCACATCAAAAATGTTCTGGGATCTATGAAAAAATTTGAATGAAACACATATTTCATAATAATGAAGTTAATATTTATAATCATTATAATCTGAAGAAGCAATACAATTAAATGCAAAATGAGGAAATAAAAAACGTTTCTACATGCACTGAAAGTTATCGCGTTTTTTAAATGTAGGTGAAGTGAATGAAAATCACTTAAAAAAGATGAAATGAAAAAAAAAAATTCATGATTTGAACCAAATGTTTTTATATAATTCAATTTTACTTAAGTTTAATAATACTTTCAAAGTTCTTTACTGCATGACAATACGTGACATAGGCAAAATAGTGAATTCTCAACAGTTTTCAAGTTTGATTTATAATAGGTAATACCACGAGTGCTTTGGAAATAATCGATAAATTCCCGACTAGCGAAACGAGGAGGGGATTTATCCGAGAATTTCCAAAGCACTTGTGGTATTTAATAGGACTATTCCACGAGTGAAATTCTGTCCGAGTTCCAAAATGCGCCGAATATTGAAAATAACTGAAAGCGCATGTTAAAATCAGAGGTTTTGTTATAGTAACGGTGAGGTGTATAACGCTTCCTGAGATAGATGAGTCACAGTTTATGATTGGCCAGTAGGTAGAAGCTATAAGAAACATCGGATGGAAAAAGCGATAACCCTTTTAAGATTGACCGCCCTGATTGGGCATTTTGTATGTACAGTTAAACACTGTTGGTTTTAATTTCACGAGAGGAAATGTTTGTATAAAAGGGAGTGCTCTGCTGATGTAAGATATTAACTTGTAATGAAAGAATGGCATCACATCCAAACCTACATATCAATATTTCTTTCACATATCCACACATCATTCAAACGTCACGGTACGTCTGACGCGTCAAAGCCCAAAGAGTCCACGAATTATATTCCGCCACATCAAGCAAAAAATTTTATCAATCTTTCTCTACAAAAAAGAGAACGAGGACAAAAAAGGAAAGATACGGCCTGTGCCAGATGTCAACTTATCACGAAAATGAACTTCTCGCGTGATTTATTTAGAATGGGAGAGAAGGGTCTTTAAAAAAAGACGTGTGTTGATTCGTTGATGTACTTTATCGGCGATTCTGCGGCGTTACGACGTTTTTGTTCTGATGTTTTGAATGTGAAATGAAAAATTTGTAATCCAAATGAAGAAATGTAGTTGTACGATGGGTTATATATATATAAGTACATATATGACGTAAAATTATCTTTTCATAAATAGCCATAACATTTCATAATCAGATTGCAGATATGTTTCAGGATAATTTAATCATTTCATCATTACTCTTGCTCCCATGTTTTGCAGTATACTGTTTGAAAAAATAGTTATTAGTACATGAACATTAAATTTATATGTTATTAGTGACGATGACATCTTCGTATAAATGAATTGGTACTGAGGTACCTAGACACCAGTTTTTCAATATTTAATTAAAAAATTAAATGTGAGCAGAATAATTAAATTAATAGCTGTTCATTACCATTTCAACAATTATGTTGATGATAATTCATTACTTTACCTTCATTACTCATATTTTTTTCAGATTATGTCCATTTTTATAATTTATCTGTAAATCGAAGTATAGGTTTACAAAACACTTTTTTGTTTTTCATTAAATAATTTGTAGGTGTTTTGTCTTATTTATTTAGCGAATTTTTTCAATGTGATACAAATATACTTACCTCGCCTGAAACAAAAACATAACCGCCAGTTACTCCCACATTTACTAATTACTCCAAGAAATTTGTTTTAAGAAAACCACCAATCATTTTCACCCAGACAAAAGGTATCATTCAAATGAACTTGGAGTTTCCGTAATGCAACCTAATAGGACACTCTTCCGACCTGTGTTGTTTCATGTATTTGCACCGGGGCGCGGGCGGGCGCGGGCGGGCGGCTTAAAATAGCCCCTGCGAGGGAGCCCAGTGGCCTGGAGGGCGGCGCGGAGGTTGAAGGGGAGCGTCCCGAACGCCACTGGCCAGCGGCTGGCCCACTGGCCTCCCTTCGGCCTGCGGCAGACGCCACCGCTGCGCTGGCCCGGAGAGGAAACGGCAGCCCCAGAAAACACTGGGGGCATACTTAGCTCAGCGATGTATGGCTCGGAAATAAAATTTAGTAAAGAAAAGGCAATTATTAATTAATTAATATCACCGTTAAGGATAATTCATTTTAAATAAAAATTAAATAAATAAGTCTTTATTGATGGCGAGGCTCAGGCCATTTAGCCTGTTCTTTCGCCTGACCATTTTGATTGTAGAGTATTTGTTTTTTGACAATATCATGAAATACACACACACACACACATGTATATATATATTACTAGTTATATTTATCTCCATTTTTCTGTTACCCGTGCCGCTGACATGCGTTACCGAGATAGCTATGGTGATCGCGGATTCGAATCGCACCTTCGACATGAATGTTTGCTTGTTTTGTGATAAGACAGGGGTTTCCTCACCACCATGTATCACTTTTCAACCCTTTTCTTTTTCTCCCGCAGATGCCCGAGGTATTTACCACCTAGTGTTTATTACATACGGGCTTTGGGTTCGAATCCCGCATAAGAAAACGACGTTGTGTAATGTGGCATGATGTGCATTTCTAGCACATTATGAATCATCCTTGGAACTGAAATCCTCTCCTTAATTACTTCATGTTCCCTGGGTGGTTGTGTGAGAAGTCAACTACAGGTGCGCGACGTGTCTGTGGGCCGTAGCGTCAACTCCATTGAAGTATCGCTTGGCTCCCTTCCTATGATACAAGACTCAGCTTGTTGTGGTTGGAAGCTACGCTTGTCCTGTGGATGGAGAAGGAAGGATCGCTGGGGTTGTATCCCGTTGAAAAACCGACTGCGCCAGCATTCGTCTGGAAAGATAATTAAAAACCATATACAGTAGCAGTCAACCTACGTATTCGACTCCGGGAGGAACCACAAGCTCATCGTTGTTTAACAATCATGCACATGTTCAGCAACGGCCCAAAATCCAACCAGAGATCTATCAGTTACTGACACTCTCTATGGTTGATGTTACGTTAGATGTTACGCTGCTGGGGATATTTAATTATTTAATTGTCATAGTTATTTTCGAATTAAGAATAGTAAAACATCTTTTATTATTATACAATTCGAGATTCGAGGCCAATCAAACGAGGCTGTTATCTGGAGTTTGATAACCGATTTAGTACTGTACTAGGATATGTCGATCCGAATATGTTTTCTCTATGTATGTACTACATAGTTTTCGTTTAAATTTTTACTACTTCTCTGCGAAAGATGACGACCTGATGATCAATAGAAACTTAGGAGAAATTTTGAATTATTAGACGCACGTATTAATCATACTAATTTTCGAAACTTATCACTTTGTCTCCTAATAATCCTTCTGTTTCGTAAAGTTTGGCTTTAGATAATCAAAGTGAAGAAAATTATTTCATTGAATTTAATAACAAATTATAACATTGGCATACTTAATTTACGCATTTCTCTTTGTCACTCATTATGTACGTTGTAAGAACTGAGTGAAACTTGTAAAATGAGAGGGGAAGATATGATTCCGTATCTTGCGCGGTTAATGGAAGTTACTATAAATAATAATACGATTCCTCAAAATTCGAAACGCAATTGTAGTGCCGAGGAAAGTGACACAAGGACACAAGGAAAGTGACAGAAGGATTGTTAACAATTACAGGCCTGTAAGTTTCATTCTGTTGTACGCAAGCAGTTGGAACATATAATTGCAGAGTATATTAAACGAATTTGGAATAACACCGATTGGCTTTTTAATAATCAACACGGCTTTCGTTCTGGGTATTCGTGCGACAGTCAAACTATTGCTGTGTATCTGGACACAGCAGACTCACTAGACCAAGGGAGTTGGGTCGATGCAATAATATTAGATTTTTAAGACATTTGATCTTGTTCCGCATGGCCATTAAATTGCTAAACTGTCAGAAACTGGAATACATAATTGAATGATCTCGTGGATAAAAGAATTTCCAAAGGGGCGCACTCAAACAGTCAGAATATGTGATCAATATTCTTCGAAATCCGATGTAACCTGTGGGGTGTCCCAGGGGAGTGCGTTAGGGTCATTCCTTTTCTTAGCTCTTTCTTTCTTTCTTTCCTTAGGTCTTTCTTTCTTCCTTCATTAATGAAATAAATCGAATGTTACTTTTCGTCGATGATTGCGTAATATAATGGCTCGTCTGCGGATGAAAATCTTTTACAGAACGATCTAAACTGTTTATGGATTTGGGCGTACAGAAATAAGATGAAATTAAATACGGAAAAGAGTAAATCCATTTGTTTTACCAAGTACATCCCCATTATGAGTTAGTAACTAACGTTATAACACGTGTAAAACAATTGTAAGAATTTGGATTTGGTCCTGCGATGCGACTTGGATTGGTCATATTAACAATACGGTCAAAAAACCGTTGGGATGCTGCACTTTGTAATGCTTATTCTAAAAAATTATTATCCAAATGCCCGATCCCTAGCATATATTAGACTTGTACGTTCTATTTTAGAATTTGAAGCGGCATGCTGGGACCCGTACAGAAAAGGACATATCAAGATGTTAGATAAACTTCACAAACGGGACGGAAAGTTTGTGGATGGGCGCGTTGTTGATGGACGAGAAGAATGGGAGTCTTTTTCTAAGAGAAGTGAATGGGTGCATTTATGCGTAATGTACAAAACATACAGATGGGATACAGCATGGGAAGGTATCGGTAGAAGATTACAGAAACCAGATTATCCAAGAGAGGTGACCATACTTGGAAAATGCGATGTAGAAAACAAAGAACTGATGTAGGTAAGTTCTCTGTTGTGTATCGCACTATAGTGGATTGGAACAAACTTCCTGCAAAATATCTTGAGACTCTTCCTTCTAATCAGGTCAAATTTAAGAATATGCTTAATTCCATCTAAATTAGCACTAATAATACTGAGACATTTATCCTTATTATTATTATTATTATTATTATTATTATTATTATTATTAATGGCCATGTCCCTTATACAGTGAAGAGAGGTGTAGTGTACTTTAGTGGAGGGGAGGGGTGTGTAGTGAAGTGAAGTGTTAGATAAATTAAAAGTAAATTTAAATATAACTATAAATTAATTAGGACTCGAATATCAACCTCTAATTCTAATTGTAGTTCTAATTGTAAATGTTTGTAATAGTTTTGTAATTTTTCTAATTATAATTATAATCATGTTTGCCACCCAGGAACTGCACGCGATATTCCTTCCTTTTCTTTGTTATATCCTCACACCGAATTCTACCCAATTATACTTACATGCATTACATTATCACACATGTCAGAAGACCAGACGGAAGCTAGCTGGCGCGGTGTCCCTGGTGGTGGGAGGTACCCGGTTGGGGAAACCCTCACGCCTACGTGTACATCGGCGCAGGATTTCGCCATACCGCTGTGAAAAATCACAGCCACCTTTCCGCGACAAAAATATATATACTACACTTACTGGTCTAATAACATTAGCAGTTCACGTACCGGGAAACACAAATTAATCAATCAAACCCAATCCAAGAGTTGTGGGTCTTTAATATCTAAAAATTGGGTTACAGCTGTCTGTTCGTTCATTATGCTGTGGGAATCAATATCTCTTAAAGACTGTTTTTGAAAACCAATATTTTCCAATCGATCTAGTGTAGCGAAAGAACCTTCGAATTGGAAACGGATATTTAGATTTTTTGGGGCACTCACATAAAACCTCAACATTTCCAATTTTTTTCTCGTATAGATGAAGGCGTGCTTATACACATAGCAAAGTTACAATTTTTATTGAACTCCGAGTTTTGGGAAACTGAAAAAGTTTGTAATTGCTTGCTGTTATGAACCGGCTTTATAGTATAAACCTAAATTTGAATAAAATCATAAAATTAATAGAATGAACGCCTATGACTCGTTATTTGTTCATTATTTACATACGTGAGGTCTAATTCATCTATTGAAAACATTCGTCATTTTGTCTTGTTATTAAAGAAGCAATGGTGAGCTTTTTAAGTTCAAAGAGTGTTTTTAAATACAAAGATTTGAGAGTGTAAGTAGACCCAATGTCTAGCAATCGTCTGACAAATGTGTATTTAAAAAAAATCGTTGGTTATAATATTTTGAGTTGCATCAGGTTTTTAAGGTGGGCAGTATGATCTTTTTGCCACATTTTCCTACGACATACATTTGCCACATTTTCCTACGACAAACCCACCACGATTTCATCAGTTTTCAAAACTTAATACTGAACGACACGAAACAATATTTTGGGGATTTTCTATTTTCAATTTAGTGAATATGTATAACTTTTCTATTTTTTCTACAGCCACATCACACATATCTAATTTTTTGCTTGCATCCTTGCTACGTGAGATGTTAAGATATATCCCAACTTTCCAATCAGTTTTTACTATAGTATTGATTTTTGTGGTTTGGATGTTGTCTGCCTAATATCAGTTAATTGAAGGTCTTTAAATGATATCAAGCACTCTTTTTGAACTTGAGTAACGGTTGAGTAATAACACAAAATGGAGGAAAAGTTTCGCTATTTCGCGCATTCCCACTTGTTTCCCTATGAAATTTTTTTTTTCAAAACTAGATCTTTAAATAATGACATGTAACGTTTTTGAAAATATCGGTTGCATGTATTCAATTTTCTTTTCAAAGCATCGGAATGGTTGTTATACGGCCCGAGCAATTTCGTACAGTGGATATACTCATAGCTAAACCCAAGTTTGCGAGTTCAAATACCAGAATAGTCAACCATTTTGCGGGTTCGAATCAACTTTTCGGGCACGACTTGAATTATAATACCACGTAATTGTTACAAACAATGAGAGAAAGTACGTGTTATTGTAGCCCCCACTAAATTTATTTGGTGGGCTGTAAATTTCCTTTTTCCGGCGCCTAAAATTGCTTTGCGCGACGCGGGCTGGCGCACGGTACCGATCGCTGAGAAGAGGACGCCGCTTCGCTTCCCAGCCTCGCTTACGTATTTACTCTATGAAAAATACACCGAGTCTGGAAATAGATGGAGACAAGGTGGCGCGAGGGTTGTGACGTCCTCGACCACACGGAACCCGTGACTGAAGATTCGAGCCTGGCTTATTCAGGTTTTAATTTTTTGATTTTAGGTGGCATAACAATCGCCATGTTTTCCAGTAAATTGTTCCCTTCTTTTTGTAATGCTCTTCAATCATCATCATTATTATTACCATTGGGATCGTGCACCTCTAACAGGTGGTAGTCCAATGTGTAAAACGTGTCGATACAGAAGAAACCGTAATAAGCAATTTGTATCCATATCCAGCAATCACACTTGAGAAATTTAAAAATAGTTACAATTATTTTTATAACGAATGTAATAATATTGAAACTACTTCTAATTAATTGTTGTAAGTTGTTTATTAATTCACAAAATTACTTTCTCAAATACATAGTGTAGTCAGTGTGTCCATCAAACTCAAGGTTTTTTTCAGGCAAAGTGTCTGCACTGTATCCATTCCTGCTGCCATTCGAATTTAAAACGAATATTTTAACTTTTGGAGGTACTTTACATGAAGGTCCTGGGTCATTTCCAATTTTTTCAAACACAGCTCATATTTTGTTCTTTATTTTTTCTTAGAATAAAGAATAAAATTTGCGTAGGTCCTATTTTCATGTAACTCTTTACATTTTAGCAAATGGTAAAAGTTTATTTTAACCACCGTATGCATCTTCATTATGAAGAGGACTTTGTTTTTTTAATCAAATTTGTTTTGCAAAATAAGATCTTTTATGGATGCCATGTAATTGTTTTGAAAACATGACTATCTTTCACTTGATTGTGAGTAAAATGTCTCTTTAAAGATACGTAAGGAAGATTCCTTCAAAAATGCCAATTTTTTCTTTCAATTTTTGTATGGATAGGGCACTGTGCATTTCACACATTTGAGAACCTGGCATGAAGAACAGGATAAGAACCAAAATAAGAAAAACAGATTTAGACTCGAAAGATCAAATGAAGTGCCTTCGGCAGTAACCTCTAAAGTGGGTGAAGTATGACGACCAAGGCTCTAGAGCACAAGAGGTGCGACAGACCGCATGAAAGTAACGTGCCTGACCGCTGGTGAGGCTACAACGGGCTTCATGCTATCAAGCTTAAGAGCTGATTGTAATTTTGTCCCAAATGTTCATTCCATTGACCATGCACTTATTTTTGCAATAAATGTAACTTACTATCAGCAGAGTTGTTAGCAAAATATAATAACATAACAAGAGATACCACTTTAGAACTATACCATAGAAAATCGGAAAATGCAAGAGATGTAATGAAACAAAACTCTGTATCAGCTCCGTACTAGTGACGAATCTTTGTTCGATTGATCTACGATAATTTTTGTCTATTATTCATTTGCCTTTAACCAAGGTTAGCTTTTACATTCACATAATATTTCACGCTACATTGTTGTGTCCATGTTGAAGAGAACTCGAAGGGGCTCATGTTTCTGTGGCAGGAAGGTATGAGTGACTGAGTGAAAAATCAAATTTGTTCGCGCATCTTTAAAGCACTCGGTAGACCTGAATTTATGAAGAATTCAGCCGTGAATGTATGAAGAAACAAAAACTTACCATCTGGTATAATAACTGCATTGGCCAGATTAAGAATAAAAATGTTTTTTCTTTGGATTTATTTGACGATTACAAGAAACTATAATGAGACAAACCATATATATTTGATCTCAAGCCATTATTTTTTGTCGTGTGAAAGGATTTGCTCTCTTCGATAAACAAAAGGATTGAAAAGTGTAAAGTTCTAATACCTGTTTCAACGTATTGTGAATTGAACACCGAATAATTCTCTTAAGGTTACCAAGCTGACGTCTTCTTTGATTTTAGGCAAACAACACAAACAAAATATTTCCAAATCCAGTTGAAATAGAGCAAAAACCTCCGCACTTCAATTCGTCAAGACGAGAACAATGTTTAAAGGAACTGTAGAATGAATCATCTGCTATCGTTTAAAGCGTTCAGTCTCATTTCTCTAAAAGTGTATTCCTCAATCGATATAAAGGAACTCGAGGCCTTGAGACCTTGAGAAGGATATTTTAAATATGAGGGTATTTTCCACGAAGCCTTAACAACATTCTCGATATTCTCATTAAACTGTATCCTAGAAAAGTGAAAGAGACGCATAAAAGAATTTCGCAGATCTCATTTTCCCTGATTTTTTGAAAATTCCAAAAGATCTAACTTTTTTAGGCAATACTACACTACTGAATAGACTTGTTTCTTAATGAACTCTATTCTTTAAAAGACATCATGAAATTAAATCCTAAACAATTTTTCGAAAATATCAGTAGTTTTCGCGAAATTTTGCATAAAATGTAGGTAATTTTTAAACAACTATTTTCTCAAAAACGACTTCAAATTTTTTCTTAAATATTCACCTCTTAAAAAACGTAAGGTAAAAAGATGGAGATAGTCCCAATTCCGACGAATTCTATATATCATCAATTTTAAGTGAAACTTGCGGAACCCGGCAGACGTTGCCTTTCCGGCTGGCTTTCATCTCCATATTTCTCCCTTCTCTCTCTCTCCCACTCTCTCCCTCTCTCTCCCTCTCTCTTCGTCTCTCTTCCTCTCCCTCCCTCTCCCTCTCTCTTCCTCCCACTCTCACTCCCTCTCCCTCCCTCTCCCTCCCTCTCCCTCTCTCTTCCTCCCACTCTCACTCCTCTCCCTCCCTCTCCCTCCCTCTCCCTCCTCTCCCTCCCTCTCCATCCTCTCCCTCTCTCCCTCTCTCCTCCTCTCCCTCCCTCTCCTCCCTCTCCTCCCTCTCCCTCCCTCTCCCTCCTCTCCCCCCTCTCCTCCCTCTCCCTCCTCTCCCTCCCCTCCCTCCCTCTCGCCCTCTCCCTCTCTCCCCTCTCCCTCCTCTCCCTCCCTCTCCCTCCCTTCTCCCTCTCTCTCCCTCTCCCTCCCTCTCCTCCCTCTCCCTCCCTCTCCCTCTCTCCCTCCCTCTCCCTCCCTCTCCCTCCTCTTCCCTCCCTCTCTCCCTCCTCTCCCTCCCTCTCCCTCTCTCTCCCTCTCTCTCCTCTCCTCTCCTCCCCTTTTTTCTTTTCTTTCCCCTCTCCCTCTCTCTCCCCTCTCTCCCCTCTCTCTCCCTCTCTCTCCCTCTCTCTCCCTCTCTCTCCCTCTCTTCCCTCTCTCTCCCTCCCTCTCCCTCTTTCTCTCCCTCCTCTCTCCCCTCTCTCCCTCTCTCTCCCTCTCTCTCCCTCCCTCTCATCTCCTCATCTCCCTCCCCTCTCCCGCCCTCTCCCTCCTCCCCTCCCTTCCCCCCTCTCTCCTCCCCTCTCCCTCTCTCTCCCTCCCTCCCTCTCCCTCTCCTTCTCTCCCTCTCTCCTCTCTCTCCCTCTCTCTCCCTCTCGCTCTCCCCCTCTCCTCTCCCCTCTCTCTCCCTCTCTTCTCCTCTCTCCCCCTCTCTCTCCTCTCTCTCCCTCTTCTCTCCCTCTCTCTCCCCTCTCTCCTCTCTCTCCCCTCCTCTCCCTCTCTCTCCCCTCTCTCCCTCTCTCTCCCTCTTCTCTCCTCTCTTCTCCCTCTCTCTCCCTCTCTCTCCCTCTCCCCGCTCCTCCCTCTCTTCCTCTCTCTCCCTCTCTCTCCCTCTCTCTCTCCTCTCCTCTCCCCTTCTCTCCCCTCTCTCTCCCTCTCTTCTCTCTCTCCCTCTCTCTCCCTCTCTCTCTCTCTCCCTCTCCCTCTCTCTCCCTCTCTTTTATCGCCTCTCTTTGTCCTTGTCTCAGTCTGGCTGTACCTGTGTCTCTCTGTCCGCATCTGTCTCTGCATCTCTATGTCCCTCTTATACACACTTGGTTGCAGATTCTGCACGTCTCTGAGCAGGTGGGGTAATATCGAGAAGCGACGGGCCAGCAAATATGTAATAAAATGTTCAATAAGATCTCATCCTGTAGATTACGGTGTAGGAAACGTTTCTTAGGCCTAAAAATTGTAGTTTTGAATGCCCTAGAACGCTTAGTTTAGAAGTTATTTAACGATATATAGTAAAAAAACGTGCCGAGTATTGCGAATTGCATTTGATATGAATATTTAGTTTTGTTATTTTTTCGTGAATTTTTACTATATTTCAATAGTTATTCTGCTTTTCAGAGCGGAGATAAATTCAACAAATCAGAGATAATTACAATTTGTTCAGCTGTTCCCCAGTTATAATTGTTGAAACTAACACGACTATGTTTTATATATGTAAATACGGGCAATATTAAAAGCATAATTTTCTCATAAACGGTTTCATATTTTTGGTTTAAATGGTTTAAAATGATAGTGATAAATGCACTGATAATGACATAATAAACGCCATTGTGATATATAATTTTGATTTTTCAAAAATTACACAAATGTATTTTTTTAATATCTACAAAGTTTTACTATTTACATTAAAGGTATTTTTATGTATTATTGCTTTTGTGAGAACTTTGAGTGATACTAATGAAGTTTTTCGAAACCTTAAAACTTTTGTATGACAATGAGCTCAAGATTACGCAATTTCAGAATCGATCAAACGACATTTTCTGAGCAATGGCTTCAAAATGTTCAATGAAGATTTGCATATACGTTCGTATTTTATTCGTCTGTAATATTTCACGGTATATTTCTATTCTGCTATTTGGGGACTGCAAAATTGAGAAAATGTGAAAAAATGTCCTTTAGGCGGTAATCGAAAGCAGCTCGGGAGACGGTGAGGCAAAACCGAAAAGCTAGCCTAGACGTAAGGAATAGGAAACCAACTAATACGAGAAAGTCTTTGCCATTCTGTTGAACCAGTCATTTATTTCACAATTACTTTCCTAGTCCTAACTTGTATGTCAAGGAACCATTTTACAATCAAATTCTTCCATTCTTACCTCCAAATTCTCTCTGGATTGTTCGGTATCTGGACTAAGTTTTTCGCTTCTCAAGTGCCCTACAAGCCAAGCGTGCGAGATTTCTCCTTAAGAGTTCCACCTCAAGTCATTGTTCTCACAGTTTCTAGTTTAAGGTGTTCTCACATAGTAAGCGTTGTCGTTTTGTGCCTTCCATTTACGACCCATGTGACGACGATGTAATTTACGATCGTTCCTTTTTATGATTCCCAAAGCCGACGAACGGAACGATCAATTACAGGCGAATAACAAACGGCTATTTTTCATCTGATGAGAAATATTCCGGTGAATTGCATAGTAATGTTATTAATTTTGATGGAGCAGATTAATCTCTTGTCTGATTTTATGAAAATAGACCTATACTATTAACTCAACGTTATGTTTCTGCTATAATCTAGATCTGAATCGGAAGCTATGGATATGGACCTCCGACATGTTGTTATTAACAATATTTAGTAACACTTTTTAGTCCATTAGAATACGAGTCATTGTTGTTACATTAATAATAGACGTGGTGTTTAATCGAAAGAAAGAGCGCAATCTCACGAGGGCGACTCACTTAATCGTACTATTTGTACACTTGTTAAGGTAATGTAACCCACCAATAAACCGCCTTATTTAAGCATATGCAGTTTTTGTGCTTTGCAGCATAACATCTAGTATGTATTTAAGTGAGTTGGATACCATTCGTTTCCATAGCAAACTAGTGGTGCTAAAACTGCACTTACTTTCTCGCCTTTAGTAATAGTTATGTAATACTATTTATACCAGTTATGTAATACATTTTTTTTAAATATTATAAAAATGAATGAATGTTTATCAATTGAAATTTTAGCTCCTTTACATAAAGCTTCTGGCACATTTCCAAAAAAAAAAAATAGCTCCAACATTTTTGATCAAATTTTGTTGTTCGATAGTATGAAGGATATTTATGCGAATGATGCAGGTCTCATTTGCAAACATTGTAAGTTGCAAAAATTCAAAACCCTTTTTACGTTGTAGTTTCTATCCAGCAAAACTTATATTTTTATTATACCCATCAAATTTCATCTTTGCTGAAAATCTGGTTAATAGCAAAGGTAAGATTTTCTAAGATTGAGGGTCTTTCCAATGCTCCCAGTACACCGAGGGAAGTGTAAGAACTCTTGTCAAAAAACTTCGTCGCTCAATTTGAATGAAGCGCGCTACGCGCACGGTGGTGCCGACTTGTTCGTTTCCGTCCCGATCCTGTAAATCTGCTGAAAGGTTTAGCCACCGCTAGCATTGTTCACAGACGGACCGACAGTTTGCCGTCAGTCAATTTTTCGGCGTCGAGGACACATGGATTTTATTTTCGTTACCAGAGCCCTATAATAGCTATTAAGAGTTTTTCTTCCGAAAATTCGCCATTTTTTCACGCAACATTACATGACTTACTATCTACCGCAGTTTTGAACATTTTTATCAATATAGCATCTCATTTTGTAAAATAATTTGTAGAACATTGTATTTATAGTACTACTCAGTTCATAGAACGTTTTGGTTTATTTTAATGTAATATTATTATTGAAGAAACTGCATTATCAAAAATACTTAATTTTTTTCATATTTTCTCTATTTTCGTGATGCTAATTGTAAAATTCAAATATCATAGAGGAATAAAACATGATTTCATGAGCCAAGTTCATTGAACAATTTGTAGCCAGTTTATGAGAAATTTAAATTGGAACATTTTTTAAAATTCACAGTTTTCTGCACATTTTCACTCGAAGTAATTAACCAGTTTTTGAGATACTTCGTAATAAATCATTTAAAATACTTGTACTCACAAATCTAATAAATTATTGTTAAATAAATATTTAATGTAAAATAATAACAACAATTAAAAATAAAAGTATATATGAATTTCATATATACTTTTATTTTTAATTGTAGACTGCAATCCGACTAATAGTTTCGGAGATAGACGAGAGAAAAAATACGAGGCCTCAGCTGATCGATACAAAATACCCCCTCATTACGTGACAAATTTGGAAAATTATTATTTTCGGCGCTTCTTTCTGAAATTCCTTGTATGGGTAAAGGTTTGGAGCCAATATTGAGAAATTGTTTTCAAAATTGCCCATTTTTTAGCTAAAATTGAGCAAAAACTACTTTAATAAAATGTATTTTGGATGAATTAAAAAATAATTGTGAACAAATTTGTGTGAAGAAAAAAACCTGTATCTTTAATAAAGTAGTTGTATGAGCGGGTCAAAAATTTCCACTTTTTACTATTTTCTAAAATTCGGAGATAACAGTGAAAATTGGATCTATACCATCATCACAAGTATATTTCACTCTATTTTTACGAGATTATTTTAAAAAATTCAATCCATTGTTTGGAAAGAAAAAAACTTTTAACGGGTCATGTAAATTGTCCCCCAAACTCAAAAAATTCATTTCGAACTCGCAGACTCTCGATCCGGGCTTGGTAGGTTGAGGAATACGCATTTTGAAAAAAAATAAAAGGTTTACGGGCTAGTGCGGTTGAAAGACAAACACAAAAACATTTTATCAGTATCAAGGGCCCCAAATACATACATTTTGGTTAAAATTTGGAAATCGATTTTCTGCAGTAAGATAACTGTCTCTTACACTATGTGTATTACTCAGTATATATGTACCTAAATGAGAAAGCAGTAAACTGAAAATAAATAATACCTACATTTGATTTCTGTTATCTCGCACATTTTAAGAATCTTGCAATAAAACTACCCAAGAATTACTTTGATATTATTTTTTCGTATTAACAGAGCAGGTTTTTTTCATAATAAGGAATTGCATCAATCCATTTGTTTTCGATAACTATAATCAATGGGAATTGAAGTACACCCACTCTCCTCGCGTTCACCCAAGTTTCTCTTTAGACTACATTCAGGACACAGGACTCTTTTGTATTTAAAATGCTGGTTCTCTGGTTTTTTAACCAGCAACAACGGTGTTGATGTTCCGCTAGAGAAGAAACTTTTATCTACATATTCTTAAAAAGTGTTTCTAAGTTCATTGAGTTTAGGCGAAGAAACGGATCCGTAACTATCGCCAGCGTAGAAAAAAACTATTTTTTTCTCGCGCAGCATGAGGCAAGATTATAACGTGGTTGAAAGAATTTCCGTACACTGGTTAAAAGCAATCGCTAAAATTGGCAAAGTGAAATTTAGAAAATGTATGCAAAGCCGAGAATTGAAAGACTACCACTTGTGGAAACAGTCACTTTCACTCACGCTAGGCGCTAAGGCAACACACGTGACACTCGTGATAAAAATCACTCCGTTTATCCACTCGTCCAATAAACCTTTCCACAGTTCCGCGAGCGAAGCGTTCTGTGCGTCGGCACATGGTGCGCACTGCGCGCAGGGGCGGCGTAATAACAACCGCCCGCGCCCCCTCCGCGCGAGACCCGGGGTATTGATTGATCGCTCCCGCGCCCACGCCCCCGCCAACATGGCCGACACTACTCACGTCCCCGTCGCAAGCTCTCCATGCCTTGTCCCACTGCGCTTCTGAAGACAGCTCGCTGGTTTCCCATATCTGTCACCGGGATTCAAATCCCGGCCACAAGGGGAATGTGTTGTGGGTTTCTCTACAGGATGTTTCTTTTAGGGGTTCTCGCGTTACCTCTGGCTCCTATTTCGTCATTTCTCTTTCATCACGGCGACATGATGAGCTTTTAGTATTCTCTCACCATTTCTGGCATGGTCTTCAATCTCAAAATCATATTAACATAATAAAACATTGTCTACATTTTGCTGCAATGCTAGTTGCCTTTATTGTTGCCTTTTGGAGACCTTTATTCTTTTTCTATTTGCCATTTCCAAGCAGTGATTGGTGTGCTGGGTGCAACTTCCTACCAGCTCCTTCATTCCTCCTTTCTCTTCATCACTTCTGGACTCAAGTTTACTATTTTTCTCCTTTTTTATTGCGATCCGACATTTCTGTTCTCAACGCTCGTAGCTATTTCACCACTTCTGTGGCAAACAGAAAAAACTCATTATTTTTCCCCATGTTTCTCTTCCTCCTGACCTTTCCTCCCTTTTCAAACAAGTCGTTTATCGCTCATTTTTTACGCTACCAAGAAAGAAGGAAACAGAGAAAACGTTATGTATAGCTGTGCAATATGCAAAAAAAGGCGGATTTTTGCAGAAACTTTTTTATTATAAGGCTCCGTAACGAAAAACTGGATAAATCGAGTAGCTAAAGTTAGAAAAATATCATCTAACACGTGGCGTAGCAAGAATCCATGTTTTGTGGGCCCTTTATACCTAAAACTCGAATAACGGCAAAACGTCTGTCTGTTCGACCGTCCGTCCATCCGACCGTCTGTCTGTTCGTCTCTGAACAACGCAAGCGGCTAAACCGTTCAGTCTATTTTCTTCAAAATTGATATTGTGATGTTACTGCTTTCAAATTTGAAAACGAAATTTTAATTTTGGGATGTACTTTACATAAAGCCTCTGAGACATTTTCAAAATTTAAAAAATAAATGGCGTCATAGTTTTTGATTAAATTTTGTTGTTGGATAGTGCGAAAACCCTTTAATAGAATGCTACAGATCGCATTGTCGTTCAAAACTAATTTTTCGAAAATTGGCAAAATCTACAGCACCATTAGTTTTTTTGCGAACCGTACCTTTTGTTGTCACGCTCGTAGTTAATTGAACCAATTCTGTTTGCAAACATTACAAAATGATTATTTTCTCCGCAGTGGTTTCTCTTCTCCTGGTCTTTTTCATCCTTTTTAATCACGAAGTGCACCGCGCAACTTTTTTTTTAAAACGGCTTCCTTCTCCACCCACTATTCACCACTTGCTCTCTTTATGCGGTACGTTGTTCTTGCAGCTCATTTCAGAAACGGCGTTTTTTCCTTGCATCTCGTTGCCCGCTGCCCAAAGGCTTTCCACTTGTGATGTTAACGTATTTGTCGCTTTCGTCATTACTGGAGGTGGCAAAACACATTCTTTTCCGAATTTCGTTTTTTTCATTCAATGTGTTGTCGTATCAACTATTCCTTTGCAATATATATGAAATTTACTTTTTATTCTTATGGATGTGTTCAGTAAAATTCTCTTCAACCATAGAACGCCATCATAAGATAATGGTTTTTGGGAACATTCATTAATTTTAGATCTTAACTGACTAACGGTTCCAGTTTTGAAGCTGTTGAAGACCTCGCTAAGGACCTCTGTGAAAAAAAGTGCAAATTTGTCTACCAAAAATGGATTTGTTGGCTAATATTCTGGTAAAGACTTCTGCTTCTATAACTTGCTGTGCTTTATTTGCTGCCTTCGCATTTAGGAGCGGCAGTTTTTTGTACTAAAAGCAGGAATACTCTGTGCATGCAAGATCCAAGTCGACCGCCATCCCAATAGTGATGAATACTGAAGATACAAACACTGCTGAATAATCCTCTCTGTTCAGAAACATAACGAACTCATCATTATGCTTCAAGATATACTTTGTGATTTTTTTGTCAATAAATCTAACTACGTACCATATTTAATAACTGTTTAAAACGAAAATCATTATCGCATCATATTTGACTCTCGTTACGAAGCTTTATCGTTTAGCAAACATGATTATTCTTTATTTCTCTTCTTTTTCTCCAAACTTCAGCCTAAGTATCTCTTGCGACGACCTAAGCTGAAGCACCATCCCAGGCACTTGATGACAATTACACGCTTCAGAACACCCAGGAAATGCGGTGTAAATTCTATCTAGTTCCACGGTAGTCCTGCTCTTCGTGAAATTTCATTATAAAATGACCGCCGAACTTGACGGATATGTACGGTTGTCTTATTTGTTATTTTTTGCACATTTAGTTCACATCATTGCTGATTATGATGATTAATAATGAACAATAAAGCTGAGATGAATAATAAACATTACAGCTCGCTATTGCCCAAGCCGCTCTCTCCGCCTCTTGAGCTTCGCGTTTTTTCTCCTCTCGACCACATCACAGGTTTAGTTTGTAATTTTTACAAGTTCCATCATGTGCACAACAGGCATTCTACACGACGTAATAAGAGTTCATAGCTAAATTACAGATTTACAGAACAGCCGAACACGTACAGGCTGGTCACTTATCAGGCTTCAGCAGTCGTAACTTTAAAGTTTGAAACTCGAATAAACCCGCCCGCCTATTGTCTCATAATGTAATGTGATGCCAGAAAAAATCGAAGTCTAGGTCCGGATCAAAATAATAGACTAGGCGTTTGACTGAAAATCAAATTGTCACAATTTACAATATTCCACAATCGTACAAATTCTTGCCGTGATCCAGATAACCAGAATATAACAATATAAGATACAAGACAAATTCCACCAGAAAAATGTCCCAAATACACTGCCATAGTTACCAAAGCTACTGGAAGTCCGGTACACAGTCTCAGCATTGTCTCGTCGCACCACTGACAACTCAAAATGAACCTAAGTATTTATCAAAATATTTACATGAAACTCATATAAATCATATGAAAAAAGGAAAATGCTGAAAATACAAATTGAACATTATTTGAAAGTGGAGTGTGGGCATAACAAAATTGCATAGTTGAAGCCTTTTAGAGCGAATTGAATATTAGAAGTGTGGATTTGTTTTATTATTTGATGTCAAAAACACAGTTAAAACCTATATGTGGCCTACTAAGGGAGGGAAGTTATATCAAAAAACATATTTAATTTTATGTATTTTAGGCATTTTGTCTAAAAACATATTTAATTTTTAAGGTGCCTTGTTGGGTAGAAGTGAAAATTTTTCATAAAGGTTTGTTTGCCCGTAAATACTTTCACCTGGTGATTAGGTATTTTAGGTTATAATGAGATAAAATTTGAAACTTGTTATCCCTTTGGAGAATGTTGACGGAAGTTACAAACATTTAAAACATATAGAAACTGTTATTTTTAAATATATTTAATGATAATAAATACCACTACGCGAAAATAATTTTTTAAGTATATTGATAATTATTTCCAAAGGTGATTCGATAACGATTTACATTTGTATTTGGTTACGAATTGAACCATTTTTTATTTAAACATGAACATTTTGTATTTCTTTCATTTTATTAATTATTGTATTGCCAACATTTATCTTCCCAGGTAGAAATCTGCCTCACACGTGTCAATTAACTTCCATTGGCGTTTACCTTGCACTGTAGATCAAAGTGCTTTTCTAGCTGCCGCTTGGCATTGCCAACTTCTACCAGTACGGTGGCTATTGTTTCTTCTGTCAGAACAGGTAGGCATACAGAGGAACTCGATTGTTATTTATAACAACTTTTACGACAGAGGGAACAAATAGTGTACCTGGATTTTAATAATTTCTTCCCACCCACTACAGGCCCAATTTGAAAGTCTCCATGTGCTGCTTGAGTATGTTATCATTGACACTTATAGTCTTGGATACTACCTACGTAATATAGAGGAATTATTATTGTATTATTGCAGGAAAAACAGATATTTTCTAATAGAACAACTTGTTTTGTGGACCCCTGATGTGGATCGTTCTTGTTTCTATATGTAGTAAATAACTTTCTAATACATTGTGTAGTTAGAATCTTTTTTGTGGGTCCTTGATACCGAAACAATTGTTAATGGCAAAACGTCTGTCCATCTTCGTTTGTCGGTCCGTCATTCCGTCTATTCGTTTGTCAGTCTGTCCTGTGAACAACGCTAGTGGCTAAACTTAAGACAGGATTTTCATCAAGATTCAAAATTCCCGATCGATCTGACAGAAGTCGCGACCCTTTCATTTGAAACGGATATTTTGATTTCGAGGGGAACTTTACATAGACATTTTCAAAAGTGATTCGAAGTATTTTTTGTATCTTTTTTTCTAGAATACAGTTTGGAGTAAAGATATTCGCAGCCCAAATTTCGGTAAATTGTCTGAAGTTTCGAAAATTTCAAAAGATAACAATTTTCCTGAATCTTCCTACAACTACACTATTCAAATACAGATTTTCTTTTCATGAAGTATAATCTTCAAAAATAGATATTTAAATAAGGTCATGTACAAATTTATTTGGAAATATGAGAAGATTTCCACAATTTTATATGAAATAATGCACTTTTAGAAACAAAATGTTCTCAGAAACGGCTCCAATTATTTTCTTTAGACTTTTTCTCAAATAGTGCGAAGAACGTTTATTAAAACTGACACAGGACCGATTTTGCTCTTACTCTCTGAATCTTCAAAAAGTTTAAAAGTTACAAATTATTTGAGTAAGAGCAACTCCTAATATCATTGATGTTTGTAAGTGATGATCTAATGAGTAGATGATAGCGATAATATAAAAGATGATAGATAAATGAGAGTGGAATGAGAGGAAGAAAAAATAGAACTACACTTGAGAAAGCTTTCCATTAACCCACACACCACAAATTTTATACATATTGAATGGGAATTGAATCCGGCGCCCCGTGATATGTCGGTTATACGTTAGTCATCAACACAAGAGCTCTCTCAGATCATGAATGATGAAACGTTACCAAATTACGATTACCCCATTGTCCGGACCTTAATTATGAAGTAGGAACTTATAGAAAGGGGATAATCGTCTATGTGGAATGCGGCCTATTGTTTAGAGCACTACTCCGGCATCCGCCACGAAATGATAAGAGAAAGCAACGAGAACATCCACTCGGGTCGCCAGAATTGTCATCTGGGCTGTGATATTGTTCCATTCAGCAACTTAACTAGTGGCGAAATTCGTTCACCACTGGTCTCAAACTTTAAACCATCCGAAAGCAACTGTGAATGTATAAGTTAATATGGTAGCTTGCTTGATATAGAAGCATCAACAATACTGTTGTTGATGTTTTTACTCCTACATTTTGCTCCGGACAACGGGATAACCTCCATTCGCTAACGGTTCATCATTCATGCTCTGAGAAAGTTCTTGGGGTGATGGCCACCGCGGCCTTCGTTAGTACGCGTCCTTTCGCGGGGGAATTTGTGATGTGTGGGTTCGCGGAAGGCTTTCTCAGGGCTTCTTCTACTTCCCCTGTCCCTCATTACACTCTCTTTTACCCACAAATCTGAAGTATATTTGGTTGATTAATACAAGTTCAAGTAGCAAACGAAGTCTACCTGGGGTTTCTATTTTGCTTCCTCCCCAAGAACTCAGCGCACCGTGTCGATGAGGTTCTGCTCGCCAGCAGACGTCGTTTGAGCCGTGACGTCCCGCTCACCGTCGCAATTCCACCCCTGCCGCCCCCCTGCCATCCATCTAACGGGAGAGCGACAGCGCTGTTTGCTGATCGCAAACGATGTTCGGGAAGGGCTGTGTCAGAATCCACGGCCGAGGTTGTTGATCCTGTGTGGTTCTCTAACAGAAAATAATAACATAGTAATAATAATAATAATAATAATAATAATAATAATAATAATAATAATAATAATGCTTATGTATACAACGTAATTAATGAGTCGTTGCAATTGAAGGAACTAATATTTGTGCGACAGTTTGAGACTGAAGGGTAATATTTTCGTAGTTTATTGATTGGGTTCTACAGTAAAAGAAAATATTTTTTTTCTTTCTTTTTCAGCTGATACCTTCAACTAAGCACTCGAAATTCTTATATCACTTTAAAAAAACAGTTAGCTTGTAACCTCTCCCAACATCTTTAATGGCTAAGATGGTGGTTGTCACCTTTCAATTGGGATTGTATGGTACAGCGTCAACCAGCCCTAAGCTCTGTTTGCCAAACATCTGTCATTAAATAGAGTTCATCAGCGTGATATTGGTTGGTTGTTAGTGATTCTGGGCGCGTCAACTACGGAGGTCATTAGTCCTGTAAGTGTAGTGCATGCTGTTTCCTCGGTATGTGGCTGTGACCTCCCGCTGTATGGTGAGATCCGGCACCGACCTACCGTCGGCTAACGGGGTTTCCCCAATCAGGTATCTCCCACCAGCGGGGAACCGCCCCAGCCGGAACAAGCTCTAGGCTTCCGACCGGTTTCGTGGCATTAGAGGTAGTGAAGTGTACGTTAGTGTAAGTGTATGTATGTAAAGGATGAGGATAGGAGAAAGAAGAAGGAAAGATTATGCGTGGTCCGTGGCTTGTTTGGTCAGGTATTGCTCCGGTATTCGCCTGGTGTTGTTCAGAGAAACCACAGAAAACTACCGATCAGAGCAGCTGGCCTCTAGAATTCTCCTGACAGCTACTTAATTCGACGTAACTGACCTAGGGTCTCCCGTTCAGAGGCAACGCAGTGACATTAGTTGATGCGCTGAGTCACATTTCCCGGTGGTGTGATATAAAACATTTTTCTTCCACTTTCGCGCCACCAACGCCTGAGGGTTTACAAACACATCTAGTCACAATATTTCTCCACGGAGTTTATAAACATAATGGGACGCTTTTCTTTAATATTATTGATATTTCTATGCTAATTTCAATGTTCGTTACATATCGGGAATGTATAGTTGGTTGGCTACCCTCGGCGCGACGTTAACGGTCTCCTGCCGAGTTCCACCTGTATCTCTAAACTGTCTTCCTTCAGATGAGCTGAGAACCCGAAAAAGAAAAAAAGACAGCGCGAGTAGCACATGAGTATGTGCGGAGGGTGTTCAATAAGTTATCTGTTTGAACATAAATATGAAATTTTATATTGAAACTCAGTTCATTTCTTTTCCAAGCTATCCCCATTGACTTCAACACTTTTGGCCTATATTGCCTCCAGTAATCGAATACCCTGAGAACAAAAGGAAATATTTTGACTGTCTAGATATCTCAAAAGAGCTTCTGGAAATCGTCGACAAGCACATTTTTTTCAGTTTCGCAACAGAAAGTAGTTTATATATATATATATATATATATATATATATATGGTCTAACAGGGTAATGAACTGTACTTATTGACAGGTAGATAGATATTTAGTTTAAAAAAGAGAATCAGTACAAGTTTTCAGTAAGCAAGTTTATTAGTGCAATTTTAGTAGACATTGTTACTTTCTCAGCTCGAACCTCTCCCAGAAGTTCGTTCCGCGGGGCGGCGTTGAGGCTGCGAGCACGAGTAGCGCGAACAGGCGCGCGAGTAGCTCACGAGCACGCTGTCGAAGGAGCCGTGGAGGCGGGGGCGGCGGGACGGCCGCGCTCGCTCGGGCGTGAGGCAACAGGTGGTCATGGCGGCAGTGGCAGGGGGAGGGGCGGGCGGACACAGGACCCACGGGGCAAACGCTTTATGGCCCTTTAGATCGTTCCGCGCGCCCGTGCTGTCGCCCCGCCACTGCGTCGCTCCCTTACGACCGCCGTAGCGCCGCCGCCGCCGCCGCCGCCGCCGCTGCGGAAGCCTCGGCCGTGTTGGGCTGGGAGCGCCCTTTCAGTAGGCACGCCGTAGGAGCCAGGAGACGGAATTCGGACAACGCCATTCGCGACACAAATGCGGATCTCAATTACTGAAGATGCCCGCAAAACGCTTTAATTTTTTAACGATAATGCCTCTCAGGCAAGAAATTGTTAAATATAAAGATAAAATAGTTCTGACATTTAATATTTGAATTCTTAACAACTTAGATTGATGAATTGGACTCGTCAACACTCGAAACTAGGACCTCTCGGTCAGAGGCACTACAGTGACATCAGTTGATGCCCTGAGCCACCTCTCCCGATAACAAGTTAGAGATGTGTATAAGGCTAGAGAAATGGCAGAATAAGAAACATCAACTGGCGGGTGCGCGTATAAAAGGGGGTTAGTCAAGTTTT
The DNA here is from genome assembly GCA_017312745.1 of Gryllus bimaculatus. Lineage (NCBI taxonomy): Eukaryota > Metazoa > Arthropoda > Insecta > Orthoptera > Gryllidae > Gryllus > Gryllus bimaculatus. The sequence continues at coordinate 25,733,390 of BOPP01000001.1, read as the reverse complement.
AAGTCCAATCATTATGTATATGGGGATTAGTGACATGTCAATTTTATCAATAAAGTTTATAACGCAAAATTAAAATGTCACTTATCGCCCTATACACAATAATAGTATTGTAGTGAAGCAATTTTCTGGCATACTCGTTCTGGACAAAAACGTGACTCATCCCCTTTTACACGCGCACCCGCCAATTGTTAGTTTCGTTATTTTTTGTATAACAGCATTATACGTTTTAAAAAGTATCAAGATTAATTTTTGGAAGCAATTTTACCATGACATTACACGTGCGAAATTGGGCACAATTGTGCAAAAAAAGCGGTAGTTGGCTGCGTTCACTGCCACCACCCACGATTCTCGATTCAGTCGGCGGTGCGATTTACGGTCAACAACCCACTATTCGCTCACTACGATTACGAACGTATGATGTCGGAATTATGCGTGCCATAAATGGCTAATTAGTCATAACCTATGTCATAAAAGGTTATTTTACGAAAAATTGCTATCAAAAATATGTATCTTTCTTCAAACAATAAATACTCTCATCGTTATTTGAGGACGATTGATACAATGAGTATCTCGAACAAAATTGGACATGGTTTCTTTGAAAAACTTCTAAGTGCGCAATTCAAATACTCTGCGCTGCCTGCACGGCGCGCTGTTGCAGCCGCGATGGTTGGACTGGAGGAGGAGTAGTGAGGTCGACAGCGGAGAGCCCGTCACAGCGGTAGCACGATTTTCGTGCTTCGAATTGCGAAGGTTTATCTCCTCCCCCACGACTCCAAGTCACAGTATCGAGACTTTTCGCTTTTCCGCTCGTGTATTCCTCTCAACCTCTCAACATATCTTTGTGTAGAGCGTGTCACAGTTCCACGCAGTGAATTTTGATTGCGTGCACGGAAACAGCTCAGACGTACAATTCTCTCCAAAACGACAATTTTAGACGGGAAACAGTTTGTACGTAACTTTACCAAATGAAGATAAGAATCGACTTAATGTTTGTTTTAGACAATTAACTAACTCCTATCCGAGGGCTTGTAACGCGGAATGATTGTTGGATATTTACGTAAATAAAGGATATACGTATATATCATCTTAAGTAATTTCTAAAAGATGTCAATATTTCACTCAAAATTTCGCTAAAACTAATTATATTTTCAAAATATTTTACATGGCTTTATACTACTAACGTTGATGCACCGATTTCATTAAGAAAGTAGTTCTGCACCAAAATGGCACAGAATTTCTCGGTTACGTTAGTTTCCAAATTTTTTGAGACGAGTCTAGCTATTCGGGTTTGCTCCCCCTTGTTCCCAGCTGCCATCTATGGGCAAGACCTTCCAGGGTTTCTCGTCGTAACTATCGCTCCCTTGGCGGCATTCCCAGCAATAAGAATTGGGCTACCTTAGTCCTATGTCATTAATAGGCGGTGGATTTTGATGACTTAAAACATTGCCAAAAGTTATCAATAAAATCTTCTTAAAGTGATTTAAAAATGTCCTAAAGAAAGGAAAATGATGTAAAATGTTTTTTATCAAAACCGCTTCAGATCAACAACTCAAGTTGCTGGGTATGTTACTGATGTAATCGATGCTGCTTCCTTTTGTTCAAGTGAACTCAGCCTGCAAACGTTTGGTTTTAACTGTTCTTTAAAAGAAAATCTCTGCCTATATTTGTCGCGAAATAAACCGGACTGACAATTGTGCCGATAGGCGTCACGGGAACTTTAGATTACATAGTACTCGGAAAGTCTGACATTACAACATATGAGAGAAGAAATTGAAGAGACTAATCAGAAATTCTTTGGTAAACATTTGTTGCACCTCGTAAATATTGTTTGAAGCAAGTACGATTAAAATTATATTAAAATAATGATTATTTTATATTAGAATGACGTAACAAGGTAAAAAATGACTTATTAGACGAAATGGACGAAAAATAAGAAACACTGACATTAAAATTGATCATTTTGTTTTGTCATAACATAAAATGAATTTCTAAACTAAATGGAATTGCCCTAAACTAAAAAGAAAAAATATACATTTCATTAAAATTTGCTCCCTGGTATTACATATTTGCCCCTGATATCGCATGGCTCTATTTTGAACCTTCTACCAGAGTTCTGGGTGTAGGGAGTCTGATCCTCAATTTCACACTCCGAAAGAATGCACATCGATCTTACCCAGAAGGCCAAGAAATTAAGGATGAATTAGGGTATAAGTACGTGCAGCGCTAGATTTCTGTTGAAATGCAACGAACGGTGTTCCGATTCCTTTGAAATAATTATGAAAATACATTATAAATATATAAATATTTGTATTCACTTAGAAATTATTTTAGAATGCGTTTCTGGGGCTCGAAGTTTAGAAATCAAACACTAGGTACAACAAAGAAGGTTTATGTCTCCCATATTACGAATACAAATTATAAGTGTTCCTAGCTCACTTGCCCCAAGACCCCCTCACCTGCCACGATTTTGTCAGTACTCTTTATAAACATGGTTCGGTTATATAACATTATCATTTAATGAAACTACAATGTAGTAATTTGGGTCGATTGTCTGACTTTGCCGGCCAGCTAACGGTGTCCCCCATGCCTAGGACTAGTTTAATTCCCGAGCTTGGGGGTTGGAAGGAGCACCTCGGAATATTTCTTTGCAAGTGAAAAGATAGGTAGTAGCTTTATATCAAATTGATAGTTTCGCTCTTTAAAGGATAGAGCTAATAATAATAATAATAATAATAATAATAATAATAATAATAATAATAATAATAATAATAATAATAATAATAATGGCATAACAATATTTAGAGTGTCAAGTTAAAATAGTATAATTTCAGAAATCTACGATTTTAGACGTATACTTTTTAGTCCGAAAGAAAACTATTTTATATTTTGTAATCAACATATTAACTTAAGTCCCTCAATTTGAACATTTTTTTATGTGTACTCTTTTAAGATAACACTAGAATTTACCGAAGCTGAGGAAACTTAATTTGAACCGGTTCAGTACAACTGCATTTTAGATTAACCTATCCAACGCCGCGTTAGTTTAACTGAGCTTATTGCCGACGTTATGTTCGCCATATTTTTCAACAGTAGAGGCTATTTTCCATTTTATCGCAGAATTATAGCTGTAGCCAAGAGATGTGTGTATACATGTATTGAGTATAAACTCCGGAATTTTGAAGCAGGAAGATTAAAGAATGAATTTCGAAAATAACTACAAACACACCACTTCAGCAAGTGTCCTCACAATTAATAAATTGAAAGAGAAACTGATTTTGTATTCCTATGCAAACCAATATTCAAATGGTTTTTCGTATTTATTTATTGAATTATATATGAAAAACAAAACAACAATCCTTTCAGAATATAACAATAATATAATAATATATGCATCTTTGATATCTCATTCCTGCCGTACTCTCTATTGAATTTCTCATGTCAGGTTCTAAAAAGCAGCTAGTAAAGATTTGTTTTATTATACTGTGAATCGTTGACAATCCATGTTGCTATTTGCGTATCATAGCAAGGAGAAACCTGTCTCTGAAGCTGACAGTGTTTGACAGGCAACCTCTGGCGTCGTAGGTTTACGAGCGATTCAGGCAGCGGAAGGTCCCAACTATTCTTAGTTTTAAAGAGCATCGAGATAGCCCACTCCGCTCCTTTGACTGAGCACGGACCGTTTGATTTACTTTGAGCGCAATACGCTATTTACTGGAGCGGTGCGAACTCGGTTGCAACACTTTTGTAGGTCGTACCAGTGAGCGCCTTTGTAGATGAGAGAACACTCAGTATTTCACAGTATTGTGTATTTGTAAAAATACTGCACTTATTTTTTGTCTAGCTCTTTATGTAAATCCCTTTTATTCTCACATAAAGTTTTACCTTAACACAATTTTTTGCTTTTTATTTATTGCATATTGCGTCTTACTGTGTTTTATTTGTTCATATATTTGTTTTATATTTTTTATCGCAGGTGATGTTAAATTTTTATTACTTTTGTTACATTTTTAAATTGATTTGAAAATTAAACCCTCAACCTCTTCCTAGTCTAGATGGCCCATACGTTGCACTACTAGCTAATGAGAACCTGTTGTTTTTTTTTTCAAGAATTTTTTCTTGTACGTAGGTGTAGTGTCTGACTGTACACTTGCTGAAATTTTATTATGTATTTTAATGAATGTGTAGATGCATTTGCGCTTTGAGCATTGTAGCCTCACGAGGAAGTCTCGTGCACAATTACTTTTTCAACACCGGTTTTTCTAGCTGAATCGCATAATTATACGTTCCGTGAAGTCACGATCGGGGCTCCGCGGGTTCTTAGTCGGGTGGCCGTCTGGAAACGCCGGTTACTAACGGCGTCGAGCCCCTGGCCGAAGGGATGAAGGGCACTGACTGACTGCGACGTAACGAGACTTAATGGACGATTTACTTGTACGCATCAGCGCTCAAATCTCAACAAGGGTTTGGAGAAGCGTTGCGTCGATGAAGACACAGAAAATTAAAACAAAACACCTTTTTAACTCCGACCAATAATATCCATCTTCCAGAGAAGGTTCTTTAGTATTTACTGCCCTAAACATACTTTAAACAAAAGCACTTAATTTGTTCGCGGACCACAAATTTACGTCTCTTGTTTATCACTATTTATCATTTGGAAGTCCTTGTAACCGAAAATCGGATTTTGATAAAGCCTCTACTTGTCCATCCCCTTCGCCTGAAAACAACACTAGAGTTTGTTCCGCACAGAAAATATTGAATAAAATTGGCATTCCTCAATTGGCCTTACTAATTTCGTAGAGTTTCAAAGTTGCAAAGAATATTTTAAATTTTTTAGGGGTACTTAACATGATGTTCCAAATGAATTTTAAGAAATTTCTTAAAAATGCCTTCAATATTTTGTCGAATGTTTTGCTCGAATAAAGCACAGAGCGCATAAAATGGCTTTCACTTGCAGACCTCAATATTCGAAATGGGAAAAATTACAGATTTGTTAGACCTTCTTCACTAAATACATGACTGAAAATACTACTTTTCTTAATGAAACCTATTTATCAAAATTCGATCTTTGAAAATTATTATGTTCAATTTTTGTAGTAGTTTTCTCATAATTTTGATTGAAATAACGTTTTTAAAAACGCAAATAAGATTTTTTTCAAAACTGCTCTACATTCTTTCTTTTATTCTTTGATCAAATAGAAAACAAATTCTATTAACAATACTGCATAGGTCCTATTTACATTCAAACCTTTAGAATTTTGAAAAAATGCAAAAGTTCAAATGGTCTTTTCTTTTAACTTGTCCTACACCTTTGATATCAACGCTACAGATTTCTTAGAATATATTCCTGAATATTAGATAAATTAATCATTTCATGAAGACTTTTTAAATTATTAGTAGTTTTGGGGTAACTGTGAATTTCTGAGAAGTAATTGTTATTCAATCTTATTCTACACCTTAAGTTTTGAATCTAGAAAATTATTTCTTCATGTAATATTTTATATATTAAGTAATAATTCCTGTACAATATTTTCGAAATATGAATAGTTTTCATGATTTTTGAAGATAATTTTCTAAGAAATCAAATCGACCAATGTCTGAAGAATAGATCTGTGCCGGCCCTCGCAAGGAATGATTCTATAGCTGTATGTACGTCGGTAAAGAAAATATTCCGAAACCTAAGGTCCTATGTTTCATTCTTAGACCGTAAAAATATGGTTGCTACTCGGGAACACCTTTCCGGAAACAAATAGAATTACGATATTATTTAACTGTTACAAAAACTACTGAAAACTATACGATCAGTTGATAAAAAAATAAGTAAACGTACAAATTAGACGGCAAGGTACTGTTGAAATCATATGCAATAGTCAATTTATATTTCTACGAAATGTTTTTTATTTAATGCCATGAATTTCGTGTTAAAACGAGTAGTTTTGAGAATATATTCAATTATATATATATATATATATATATATATATATATATATATTTATTAACAGTAATAATAATAATAATAATAATAATAATAATAATAATAATAATAATAAATTATGGGTGAAATGTTCAAAGAATGGACTGCCTGTGACGAGAATCGAACATGGATATTCCGGTACACCGCCAAATGCTCTAAGCGCTTGAACTAATTGCTGTGACGGAATGGTGAAATGTGTAGTATAACTATATTAGGACATCATGCTAATAAGCTATGGGATCGCGACGGAGACTGACTGTTGCGAAACAGGAACTGTATTTGAAATAATTAAAGATGTTGTCATTGCCAACAATATTTTTTTAATGCAATATTAATTGCATTTTTTAATGCAATTTAATTGCATTAAAAAATATTGTTGGCAATGACAACATCTTTAATTATTTTAAAAATGCCAAAGATATCACTCCGCAACACCTATACTGTATTTGAAGTCGTAGGCTTCCGCGACCAGAGTCATGTGGGTGATCTGGGCTGTCCGGGTGACGCCGCGTCGAAGGCTGAGTTGCCGACGTTTCGACCATCCTGTCGTGATCTTCCTCATACCAGCCCTGAGGAAGACCACGACAGGATGGTCGAAACGTCGGCAACTCAGCCTTCGACGCGGCGTCACCCGGACAGCCCAGATCACCCACAGGAACTGTATTTACACACAATTGTTCAACATACAAGTGTGATAGATTGGTGAAATGAATAGAATTTTAATTAGTATATTTTTCGATCAATCATTTGCATTTGCTGAAGCCAGCGCTATGAAGAGCACTGTTGTGAGACATATGTCAAACGCATTCACCTACCTAATGACACGTTGTTGAGTGGAAACGGCGTATGATAAGCCTGTAGCTGCCAGCGCAACTGCTTCGCATTATAAATTACTACTAATTTTATTTATGGCTAAAATACGCAACGGACAGCGTTGATGGTCATTTCATATGTGTGAATGCACTGAATACATAAAAACACTTATTCCAATGACAGAAAGACATTTTCATATAAACTTTTGAATTGAAAATATTTATGATGCGGATGGTAAAAGTCACATTTTATTTTGCGAGTAGGAAAGGTTGCGACACGAGACATGATAGGTGGAGTGGCCCAAACATACGAGCAAAATAAAATCACGTCTACTGTTCGTGTCTGACACGATCTTTTTTGTTGTATTCACAGTTCTATCTGAATATTTACGCTTTTCGCACTAATGCTAAAAGAAATTATTTCAGTGCACTTTCACGCCCTAAACGTAATTGAATTTATTGGAGGTTGTCTAAAAAGAATTTTTCGGTCTTTGCTTAGAAGTATTTCAAGTGATCACAAAAGTCTTACTTAGGTGGAATTTGCAACATTATAATAATACGTAACAGTTAAGAGAGATTATGCGTTGATGTATCGCCACTACAGCTTCTGAAATTTCTTCCTCAAAATCATAAAATTCGTTTTCTGTGGAAACACCGTTGTGCGAGGTTTAAACACTTTGTCACCTAGGTGCCGTATCATTATGTCTAGCTTTCTTATTTGTTTCATTCTGGAATAATCGACCGGTTTAGGTGTCTCAGGGTATCAATTGATGTTACTGCAGCGTCTCCGATGGGCAGGTCATAAGGTTGGGGTTTGTTGGTGGCAGGTATTTTGTATATGCATTTGCGAAATATGCATTTGGTACAAAGTGCAAGAATAGAAAGGCAATTACGAAACTAATTTTAAACAGGGACAATAAGCCCCATTTATACTCGACTGATTCAATTACTAGTGTCGTTCATTCACGGAAGGTCACGCAGCTGCATTGTGATGTGGGAATGCACGATGCCATACATACGCCGGACGCTGCCTATCGGGCAGAGCGCGATGGCGATGCGGGCACAGGAGCGCCAGCGAGCGCGCCGTGAAAACGCGAAGGGCGTCGATATTATGCACGGCGGGGAGGGCGGGGCTGGCGCCGGGCGGGCGGGCGGGCGGGCGGAAGAGCAGGGAGGGGCCGAGGCGCTTTCGAGGGCTCGCGCTTGGCAGCAGGCGCGCTGATCAAAGCCCACCCTTCGCGACCCTGAGCCACCTTCCGCCCGTTATGCCGCCGTGCTCTGTTCTGCCCAGGCGCTTCGCCCTGGACGCGCCTCGGCATTATTTGGGCCGTGACGCGTTTGCCGTCACACGAAGCGCTCGCGGAGAGGGGTTGGGGGCAGGGGCAGGGAGGGGCGCAGAGAACGAGCGCTGCTGGAGCGTGAGGGCGCGTTGCGTGGCGCGGAAAGGGGCGGGCCGCACGGGAACGGTCGCCGCAGGGGCGAAGGTGTGGAGCGGGGTTTGCGACGTGGTCCGTGTCCGAAGCGGGCTGGAAACCGGAGGGGGGGGCGCCGCTGGGCAGGGCGAGCGGGGGTGTGGAGAGTGCGGGCCACGAGTCAGTGGTATTAGTAGGGTCGCTCCGGGCGCCCGTCACGACACCGACACACCGCTCAGACCTACTGCTTGTTGAAGAGCGTTGCTATATGGGGTTCGATCGGGGTAAACTCGCTTGTGAGGACAGTAGTCCGGTGCTGTCACGAGTTTAAGTGTTCTGCTTTTGGGCGGTCCGCGAGAAACTTCGGCCTGTACTGCGCGGCTCCCTCATGCGCGGACAGTAGGATTCAACTGGCTTAAGGGTAATCATGAACCAGCAATGTGCAAACGTAGTTCCGTAAGGTCAAACTCGCTTGCGCGGAGGCCTTTTTCTTGGCCGTCAGGCGGTGGTGGGGGGCGCGTCCGCCGGCCTAAGGCAGGGATTTTTTTTTTTAAAAGGAAAGCTATGAACTTCTATTTTGCTCGATTCGGAGTAATGACCTCCAGACCACACCCGAAGAAAGCTGCTGGCTGGACCACGCCTAGAAACAGACTTTGGGTAAGATATTTACTGGGCCCCGCCGCGTTTTAACGGACGGCCTTCGCGTTTCACGGCGGCTGCTGCGCGGCGTCTGTGCTGCCCGCATCGCATCGCGCCCCTCTGCCGATAGCACGCGTCCGGGCGTATTATGGCATGTGCATATCACATCAATTGCAGCTCCTACGTGATATGAACGACACTAGTATGGTGAATCAGTCGAGTATAAATGGGGCTTATTGTCCCTGTTAGAATTAGTTTCGTAATTGTCTTATTATAACTATACGCTAACATCTCTTATATCAACTCTACCTTGCAATCTATTTACTAATCTTGTTGTAGAGTTGAACTGTGTGTATTCTTTAACAAGCCGCTGAGAGTCCCAGTAGCTTCTCAGAAGAGTGGGATTGCTACTCCCTAAAATCATTAAAACTCTGAGTGTTCCTGGCATTGTCACACGGGAACCGTCATTTATACATTAACTGTTCTGTGGTCCCGCAACAGTACGATACTATTTAAGTGACTTGGATTTGTTCTTCTCTTTCTGGAGTTGGTCGGCTTCTACCTTCTTGGAGAGGTCTCGGTGATGCGCATTTATCTATCTGTATCTACGCTATCTACTCTATATATCTATCTACCATACCTCTCTCTTGGTGTTTCTTAAGCCTGGGCGATGCCGATTTACGCACTTTCGTGGGAAGTCTAACCACGTGAATGCTACATTTTAAGCTGGAAATTCGAGACGATCCTGTGTCTTGCAGTACGTAGCAACCGTGTAATAAAGGGACTCATCGCCACAATCGCCCCGCGGCGTGTGCGTTACAAACGGATGCATCTTACTAAGAGCCGAGTGATGCTATAAAAGTTTATTCTGGGGATTCTTTTTAGTCTTGATAATCGTTTTACAAACAAAACAATTCTGTTTTGGAAATCGTACCGCTTTAAACCGCTCTTGAAGTCCTTAACATCACAACCACGCAGCGGCGTTCAAAGACAGAAATTGGGTATAACATTCGTTTCATGTAGAAAAATTTTTCCGCTTGGAGATTTCTTTGCATTTAGAAACCAATACGTACACCCACCGTGTATTTAAAGATGTACAGCCAAACACACCCAGGGTTAATTAGAAACTAGGTTAACACAACGTGCAAGAGATATTCCTTTGGCAAAACACAATAGGAAAAGGACAATGGTCGCTTATGCGTGTTCATAGCAGGCGGTTTAAAAAACGCGAGCCCATGCGCGCTAGGTCCGTGAGGTCTGTTCACTTTCTAAGTCCTTGGGTAGTCATGACGAAAAAGAGAACTATTATTATAATTTGCCGTTTTCGAATTACGATTAATCGATGTGATTTTTTTAAATATACATTTAATAACGAAAACAAAAACTTTAGCTCTTCAAACACTTCGTAACACTGAGCGCGAGACCGAACTAAAACTCCATGTAATAAAC
>BOPP01000001.1:25702664-25723082 GCA_017312745.1 Gryllus bimaculatus | reverse complement strand
CTCGGAAGCTGCATTGATGTGAATGCACGATTGCCATAATACGCCGGACCGCTGCCTATCGGGCACGAGCGCGATGCGATGCGGGCACAGAGCGGCCAGCAGCCGCCGTGAAACGCGAAGGGCGTCGATTATTATGCACGGCGGGGAGGGCGGGGCTGGCCGGGCGGCGGGCGGGCGGGCGGAGAAGCGGAGGGGCCGAGGCGCTTTCGAGGCTCGCGCTGGCAGCAGCGCGCGTGATCAAAGCCCACCCTTGCGACCCTGAGCCACCTTCCGCCCTTATGCCGCCGTGCTCTGATTTAGCTGCCCAGGCGACTCGCCCGGAGCGCCCATGCGCTTGAGTTAGGGCGTGACCGGCGTTTGCGTCACACGAAAGCGCCTGCGAGAGAGGGGGTTGGGGGGAGGGGCAGGGGGGCGCGCAGAGAACGAGCGGCTGCTGAGCGTGAGGGCGCGTTGCGTGGCGCGAAGGGCGGGCCGCACGGGAACGGTCGCCGCAGGGGCGAAGGTGTGGGCGAGGTTTGCGACGTGTCCGTGTCACGAAGGCGGCTGGGAACACGGTAGTGGGGGGGCGCCGTGGGCAGGCGAGGGGGTGTGGAGAGGCCGGGCCCACGAGTCAGTGGGATTAAGGTCGCCCCGGGCGCCGTACGCACCACACCGTACAGTAGCCCAACTGCTTTGAAAGATTGTACGTATTTGGCGTTTTGGGTCGTTAGTCCGGCTTTACCGGCTGGCTGACGGTGTCTCCCATGCCTGGACCTAGTTTAATTCCTCGCTTAAGGGGTAAGAGAAACATGCAGCGAATGTGACGTATTCCGTAACTAGCAAACTCCGCCTGCCGGAGCCTTTCTTCGTCACGCCGCTAAGGTCACGATTTTAAAGGAAAGCTATAACTCTATTTTTGGCTCGATCGAGTAATGACCTCAAGACCACACTGAAGAAAGCTGCTCATGAACCACCCTAGAGACTTTGTAAGAATATTTATGGCCCCGCCCTCCCCGCCGTGCATAATAACGGACGCCCTTCGCGTTTCACGGCGGCTGCTGGCGCTCTGTGCCCCGCATCGCATCGCGCCTCTGCCCGATAGGCACGCGTCCGGCGTATTACATGGCATCGTGCATTCACAATCAATTGCAGCTTCCGTGAATGAACGACACTAGTAATTGAATCAGTCGAGTATAAATGGGGCTTATTGTCCCTGTTTAGAATTAGTTTCGTAATTGTCTTATTATAACTATACCTAATATCTTTATATCAATCTACCTTGCAATCTATTTACCTAATCTTGTTTACGAGTTGAACTGTGTGTGTCTTTAACAAGCCGCTGAGGAGCCAGTACTTCTCAGAAGAGTGGGGATTGTACTCCCTAAAATCATAAACTCTGAGTGTTCCTGGCATTGTCCACCAGGGAACCGCATTTATACATTACTTTCTGTGGTCCCCCAACAGTACAATACTATTTAAGTGTGACTTTTGTTCTCCTTTCTGATTGTCGGCTTCTACCTTCTTGAGAGTCTCGGTGATCCATTTATCTATCCTGTATCTACCTATCTATCTATATATCTATCTACCTACCTCTCTTTGGTGTTCTTAGAGCCGATGCCATTTACCACTGGAAGTCTAACCACTGGAATCTACATTTTAGCCATGAAATTCGAGACGATCCTTTTGCAGTACTAGCAACCGTGTAATAAAGGGACCATCGCCACAATGCCGCGTTGTAGCAAACGGATGCTTTACTAGAGCGATGAATGTATAAAAGTTTATTCTGGGGATTCTTTTAGTCTTGAAATTCTTTTACAAAAAAACAAATCTGTTGCTTGAAATCACCGGCTTTAAAACCGCCTCTGAATCCTTAACATCACACCACGCACGCGTTCAAACACACGAAATTGGGTATAACATTCGTTTCATGTAGAAAATTTTCCCTTTGAGATTTCTTGCATTTGAAACCATACGTACACCCAACCGTGTATTTAGAATCGTACACCAAACACACCGGTTTAATAGAAACTGAGGTTAACACAACGTGAGGTCTTCCCTTTGCAACACAATAGAAAAGACAATGGTCGTATGCGTGTTCATACAGGCGGTTAAAAAACGCGACCCATCGCGCCTAGGTCGTGAGTCTGTTCACTTTCTAACTTCCTTGGGTAGTCATACGAAAAAAGAACTATTATTATAAATTTGCCGTTTTCGAATTACGATTTAATCGATTATTTTTTAAATATACATTTATTAACAAAACCAAAAACTTTGCTCTTCAAAACTTTCAACACTGAGCGCGACCAACTAAACTCCCATGTAATAAACCTGGCACTAGTATGTGCATGCAGAGAATCTGGTGAATTTTTGCAGCGTTGAGAGCGTCGACGTGGGAGATTGCAGAATGTATTTGTAATGAGATACCTAGGGAAAGCGAGAGACCAGGATAGAAGTTTCGAAAGCGTTTCCTGTGTAAAATGTTTGAGAGGAGGTAAACCGGAAGAGCGTTTAGGAAGTAAAATGGACATTTCACTTCGGATTCGGAAGTGAAACAAAACGTAGCTTATACGCCGCACATGCCTCACAGCTGGATTGAAAATGTGATGATGTCGATCATTCTCTTAATAGAACTTCATTTAGCATTAAAACAAATGCAGTATATCCGAAAATAATGTTCCACAACTTCCGGAAATTGTTCTGCCGTGTACGTAAGAATGTGTATGCAGCAAGATTGCAATGAAATTAAATATCAGATAACGATGTATTAAACAAAAATGAAATGGAAAACACATAGTAATATGGAGTGGTGAAGAAATGCCAGGATAAATGCCCATACAATTAAACAGGGGCGCGGGAATGAACGTAAGGGTATAAATACTTGCGTACTGATCGTGTAACAAACAATGGAAAGATAATACAATTTTGTAGAGTTCAAAAACGAATGAAGGAAGCCGATATGATTATTGATCGTATAAAGATTCATGTGAAGACTCATCAAGGTAGCCACAGTGTCAAAATAGGTGAATTGAATGAATAAACTCGGTAGTTACCGCAGAAATCTTGTGAAAACCATGTGAGTAGGTACAAATTTTGAATTTTCCACAATAAAAATATTTTTTGTGAAAGATGACTTCTTTTTACTTATCCATGGAGATGGAAGAATGATGGCATGGGACGCCATCGGAAAGCGAGAATAAAATTCGTACGTGGCAAAGCAAATTCATTGTCAACAGAGAACAAACATTAAGGATTACTTAAAGGATGAAAGACGTGGGACCAGGCAATACCATACGGTTGGCGGGTAGAAGCACAAGTGGAAAACACAAAAGAAATGAAACACAAAGGGGGCAACAAGAACGTAAAATAGAGAACGGGAAGAAACTGGATCTGAACGAAATGTTCTGAATGTGGGTAGGCAGGGAAAAGGGGAAAGAAAGAGGTCGGAAATCTTGCATCCACAACTGCGGGACTCCGGATGCTGCACAAATTCCAGGGCAAGCATTGAGTAAGGAGGTCACTGATGAGGAAATGGAGTCGGGGAAATGCAGGGACAATGGATCCAAGTGGAAACAGGAAGGAGAGCGAGGGCGGGTGGTGTGGGCGGAGGCTGATGCCCGGGAGAAATCCCGGGGTTGCAGCTGGGGCAGCAACGTGGGCGAGCAAACCTTTGGGGCCCGGATGCGTGGGCGGGCGGCGGGGCGGCTGGCGGGCGGCGGCGGCGACGCGCGGAGCGGCGGCGCGCGCGACCAGAGGCGATCGATGCACGCTGGCGGCGGCTGGTCGGGGATCGGACGCCGCCACGTGCGCTCTCGGCGCCTCCGCCTCCGGCCCCACCCCCACCTCTTCCCCTCCCACTTCCACGCTCCCCTCCTGCTCCAGCTGTCGCGCCTAGGGAGGCTGCGATGCTTCATTCGATGGGTTGTTTGGTATTTTATCCCCTCCATATATAATACGCTCTATAAGGATGACGGTTTTTATCAGTTTATAAAAAAACATCGATACAAAATTCTGGAAAATGCTGCTGCTGAACAGGTCATTACCCCGGTACTGAATCAAAGAGATTCGATATAGACCACAAATTTTGGCGTAGGTGGGAAACCAGACGCACGTTTAACCAGCGACACAATTACACTGCAACACATCATGTGCGATACTCGTAACGATGAGTCCTTAATGAAGTGTTCAGTAAATAAAAGTTGGGAATCCACCATAACAATTTTTATTCCTCCTTCAATCAAACGCTTGCTGCAATCTTCCTAAAGGGCGAGTCACCTCTTCCCTGTTCTCCCCCGTGCTCAGGCTGAGCACGATACAAACGGGACCACCCTTGGCCTGGCGGAGCACCGTTCTGCTGCGGTGTAACCATTGTAAGAATATGCAGTGACCATGTGATTAAACATATAGAACATTTTGAGAAAACGGGAGAACATTTAGGGTACATGTGAGCGCTGCAGATACGAGAGGATATGCGGAAAACATGGGAAAACTTGAAGAGAAATCTGATGGGATAATTCGAGGATTCATGTGAGGAATTAGTGGGTCAGAATGAGGAGAACGTGCGGGAGGGTAATTTCGAGGATCATGCAAGGGGTGCAAGTCGACCCCGAGATATGTTTCATTAAGACTTATTCTATATAATAAGGTACTTTTTAAAGTTTTGGATATTTAGATCTTCAATTTTCCTCCACTCCGTATCATCCATAAGTGGTCATAATCAAGTAGTACCTCATCAAAATCTAAGTATAATTAAATTGACGCGTCAATAGACCCGTCATGATGAGCCTATAATACTTGAGCGCAGTTCAGAGGCTGGTCGATCGCAGTTAGGATCCAGTGAGAAGCTAGTGAGCATCCCATTAGTTTTATTTTATTACCAATTACAAGAGGCAGTGTTGTTCATGAAAATCGTTTGTTAGTGTATAATTACACATTCATCGCCTGGGATAAGATTTCGGACTAAGATTTCATCGCGTGTTGAGCAGGTTGTAATCGACTACTGTTATAATAGTAGTGTTGGTTTAGATCGAGAGACAAGTACTATGTTCTTAATGTTGAATATGATTTTTCATTGATAAAACATGATTGTAATATTTGAATCACTGTTTGGATAAATTTGATTATTGAAATGGAATTCTAAAAGTGCAAATTTCTTTTTCATTAAACTGGGTGTGGAAATGCGGCGCGTCTTACAGCCCAATGCGTCTAATACGCGGAAAGTACGATATAAAATAAATAGTTTAGAGTTATTTACCAAACCTCTTACATTTTCGCAACCTAACCATCACCGAGAAGCCGTGCAAAGTGTAAGAAAGGAAAATAATGGTGCTTTTAAAACATTTGCGGTAGGGATATTGAGATAAGTAATTTACAGCACGATCTCATTGATTCGTCCGTGCCAATAACGATACAACTGATGTTGAAAACAGAAATATTGGTACTTCCAGAATGAAAAAGAGTGCAGAAACAGAAAAAAAAGTAAGATTCCACCGCCTCCGTCCTACTCTTGTGTAACCCCGTTGCACTCCTCCAATGCAATCTTCACCAATTCTCATCCATGTTGGAAATAAATTTGGATGGTTATTTCCAGCATGATCTCACCTATCCAGCCTGCGCACTGCCTCTTGTACATCTGTCCTCGCATTTCCAATCTACTCTCTCCACTGCACCTGTCTTCTCTCTGTGCTATAAGACTTTCCCATGGATTACGTACCTGTCTGTCTGTGTGACATCCTTTCCAAATCTTTCTTCATGCAACCTCCTCTCTCTATTTCTATCTCACCATTCATGGGGTTTCAAATTTACTTTTCTCTCTCTCTCGGTTCTCTCTCTCTCTCTCTCCCGCATCTCTCTCCTTCTCTTTCTCTCTCTATTCTCTCTCTTTCTCACTATTTCTCTCTCTTTCTCTCTTTTTGTCTCTATTCTCTCTCTCTCTCTCTCTCTCTCTCTCTCTCTTCGAATGACGTTGCCCTTCTTTTCCCCATCTATTGTTTCTACCTGCATTGATTTCCGAACTTTCCTCTGGTTAAACTTTCTCTATTTCCACTACACACATGTACGTGTGTGTGCCTCACTACCTTCTGCACGTGTGTACCGCAACGCGCAGGACAACCACTCTCTTTCTTCTTCGCGGTCGCCCTCGGTTTTCGCTTTCATACTTTTCCTCCTCCTCAGCGCTTCTGCTACGCCTCCTCCCTCGTCCCGTCCTGCCTCGTCTCCGGGCAGTGGCCCTCTGGTTTTCGGCTGACGCGTGCCCCCCCCCTTTCCCAGCGACGCGCAGAGGTCAGCCTGCCTCGCGGCCTCTCCTAGCGCCGCGCCGGTTCTGTTCGCGGCATCACTCTTCCCGCCCCCCGCCGCCCCTCGCCATGCCCCCCCCGCCCCCGCCCCGCGTCCCGCCCACCGCCTCGCCTGCCGACAGGAGCGCGCCCAGAGACGGCGCGTGCCCGGCGTGCAGAGCAGGGCTGACGGGCGGCGAAGCTTCTACTGCTGAATTTTATCAGTAACAAACGCTCAGTTACGTTCTGTTCCCAGAAACAAAAGTTAAGCAGCTTTGACAAGAAATATAAAAATTGGAGATGGAGGGAATTGATTGTCTTTACATGTTTTCTGGTTCAAACGATAAGTGTCAAGGTCTTAGCTATAATCATCGTATTTGTGGCATAGAAACTAAGATTTCGACTTCTGCTGCATTATTGGTAAATAAAATTATTGCTAAACCATCGTCAGATTGAATCATTTATACAATGGCATTATAACCAATACATCAGTAGTTACAATAAATAATGTATATTGCATAGAAACTAGGTCAATTGAAACACCATCAATTGTAAGCAATATGGAGAAGCGTTCTATTAATAAAAATGATGTTTAAAACATTTATAGTATTTGAAGAAAATGCACTAGAGTGAAGTTTTACGCTTTTACCGTTCTCTAACCTTGTATAAATAAAATAATTAGTTATACAAAAACGATCATGCATGCAACTTTGTCCTTAGAAAAAGCCTTCAATTGCTGGAGGAAAAGCCTATTTTTATTTTTTTGTTCAATTCAGAGATATAAAGGTTAATCTGATGGAACATTTGAAGCTAAAACCAAGCTATAATGTACCACCTGCCCTTAAATGAAACGTAAAATTAACAAATAAGCATCAAACTTAGTGTATTCATAAGTTTTTCACCCTTCAAGACTTTGCAGTAATTCAATAGAATCTCGATGCATCAAATGTGAGTTATGAAAGGAAAGGTTTGAGATATCCAATATTACGTAAACGAACGAGTCACCGAGTCCTTTGCTTGTGGAGAAGAAGGAAAATGCAAAGTATTCAATATGTTGGGAAATTATGTTTCCAAATGTCGAGATTCCACAGTTAATAATATTTCGTAATCTGAAAGAGGTTAAAACAATCGATGATTTTCTATTTCATTATTTTATCCAATCCTTTATTTATTTTCCTTTCTTATTAAATACTTTTTCATCGTTAAGAAAACGCCTAGTTAGTTCAGGAGATTCAACGAGCCCATGCCTTATTCCTATTACACTGCAATGTAAATAGCAAGTTTCAACGTGCTTTGATGAAGGTAATTTCCTTTCCTTCTGAGTTTTATGGGCTTTCTAAATGTGGAGAAGAGTGACATGAAAATTTACCGTCACCTAACATGCTAACAAGAAACGAAGAGGAAATTGTTCTCGTAAAGTGTAAAATCGATTTTCTCTTAATAGGCTGGCATGTATGATGCTGGATCTATTTGTTATTTGAATGAAAATTACAGATCTAGTGTTTGAAGATTAACTTTTAATTGCTGCAAATATGCCTAAATCGATCACTGGATTATCTCCAAAACAGACGCTTTTCTCTCAATCTAACGGAGCTCGAGGCCTTGCGAATTTGAAATGGATTACTTCATATAAAGCTCGTACGATATTTTAACAATTTTTTCAAAAATGTCTGCAATTAAACAATTGCGCGAGTAGAGACCGGAGCGCTTATAAATATAGTGAAACTCTAATTTTCATTACAATCTCGAAATTCCAAAAGATGAGCAAAATATTTTTTGATCATGTTCAACTTTCTTTTTATTAGAGATATTTATTTAATATTGCCATCTATTCTTCAAAACCATACCTTTTAAATATTTCATACACAGTTTTTCAATATTTTTTTTGGCTTAATTATAGTAAAAAAAGTGACTTTCCAAAAATCTCTTAACTCTATGTGAAGATGTTACACAAGACATTGACACACGTGCCAGCTTCATTAACACTTCAAAATTAAAAGAAATTATGACATGTAGTATTTTATTTTTATTTTTCCATGCTTCGATTAGAGAAGAGAGTTTTTTAAGCGATAGCTAAAATATTAAAAAAGATATAACTTGCAAAGTATTATTAATTAATTGCAAAGAGCAATAAGAGAAAGTACCTGCGGTTGTAGCATGACTAGTTTATTAAAATATAATTTGGTTCACATTAGTATATTCTTGCCATCAATGTTTCTTAACTTCAGCAGGTATTATGAAATTTGGAGTTAGATTATGTATACAAAACTGAAACCCTTTCGCCTTACTCTCTACTTGTAGCCTGTAATGAAACGCAAGAGGAAAGAGGTGGTGTAAGGGGAAGAAGTGAGTATTGGAACTCTCTCCGCCTTGTCATATGATCTCTAATTTCTTATAGTTTCATATTTAGTGAGCGAGAGATACCGTCTGCTATCGCGTGCTGTAATAATTACCATTAAACTAACCTGCAGTATAAGGACCCCAAGCTTCAATCCGTTTTGATCAGAGGGCGTGTTTAGTGTTATTTTAAAAGTCATTTTCCCAAAATCTCAGAACAACAGCCTCATTATTTTGCAAAATATCAACAAAAATACACGAATTTTGTGTTTTTGATTTTTTTTCATATCATTACACGGAGATAGAATTCTAAAAACATTATGAGACGTAGTTGACATATATACGTATCTTGGAGAGTTTTTACAAAGAAATTGGCCGAAAATTCATATATTTAAAAAATTAAAAAATATTAAATTATTATTCCGTATTTTTCTGTTTTATTTCTGAGGTGACGCCTCCAAAAAAAATCTAGAAATCGGTATTAAAATGTTGAGAATTAATTAATTTTTCCTTCGCCATCTATACAAATTACCTAATAACAATTTAAGATTTAAAACAAATGAATTTCCCGCAAATTCTTTTGGAAAAACTCTCCAAGAAACCTGTAGATGTGAACTATGTCTCAGAATTGCTTCAGAATTTTATCTCCGAGTAATAATATGAAAAAAAAATCAGAAACCGAAAATTCGTATTTTCTCTGATATTTTGTAAAATAATCAGGCAGTCTGAGATTTGGGAAAAATCTGAGATTTGGGGAAAATGACTTTCAAAATAACATTAAACATGCCCTATATTCAAAATTGAATTAAGCTGGGACTCACTTTTACCTCTCCCCCTTATCCTGCTACAGCCTATATAACAAACTAGAGTTTAATAACGTAACTAATAATAACGAGCTAGAGTTTTGAAAAATTGTTTTGTAGTTATACAATCAGGCCGCAGATGTAACCCCCTTCAAATAGAAGCTGCGGAACGATGTACAGTGCGTACATAGTTCTGCAACGCTATCTCACTTGACATGTCTCTTGTTCTTTCCTCATTTGGCGAAGCGAAGCCTTCAGACTATTGCTCTCAGTTGTGAAACAACCCGCCTCGAGCAAACACACGGAGCTCAATCTAAGTCACTCGAAGATGAAATGCTCGAGCCAGCAAAGGGAGTGCCTGGGAGTACTCGAATCCGGATCCGTAAGATGTGATAGTTCAAGTGATAAAGCTTCGCACATGTAATACAGCTATATATCACGTCCAGGGAGATTCATTTCTTTCAAAGTGTGGAATGCTGCAGTTCCACCGTTTGAAAACTATCGTTAGCCCTAGGTTTTCTTTACAATATAGCTTTTTCCGTTAATGTCGTTAATCATCATTCTAACCCTAGACTAATTAACGCAGGACTCCCCTAAAGTTCACCACTTTTACCTACACAATTCAACTTAAACGTTACAGATCTTCCTAACTTAATGAACATTCACGTAGCTTAATTCGCTGACGACACAACAATACTCTCTTCTGGCAACTCAATCATTGACATCATAAATAAACCCTAATAGACCTCAACTTACTCGATAGCTGGGTATCCAAACTTAAACACTGAATCCGCCCCAAAAATATTTATACTAGGACCCTATACCTCTTCCAACCCCTAAAAATTAATAACAATACAATAAACTGATACCCACTAACAAACCTATTTAATACCTCTGATTAAACGTAATTGGACATATACGAAACTATAAAACAAACTAAAATTAAACTACTCTAATCTATAGAATCAGCCTATTACCGTATCACTCTTTAATTGCAATATATAAAACCATCTCAAGACCGTCTCTGCTGTATGCTTGTTCCATGTGGGTAAATGCTAATATACTATAATATAAATATAATATAAATATAATGTAAATATAATATAAATATAATACAAATATAATATAAATATAATATAAATAACAAGTGAAGCAGAAGTTTCGAACATAATTTAAGAAAAATTATTTAAATCCAATGAATGTTGTCCATTGAAAATGAATAGTGGAATCACAAGGAAGAACAAGTGTGTCTGTACTGTTCATGAAAATATGTTTAAATGTATGTAATCTATGTAGTAAATAAGGATATCTAGGAGGTAATAATACATTTCCGTCTGTCCTTTCTAGGTCTTTTGAACATGAAAAAACATAACTCAGGGTTCTTTCCTTCCTTACTTCTGCATTTCATTGCAGAACAGAGCGCTCCTTTCTACACACGCATTTTTATTCGTGTGTTAACTGGAAAAGTATAAGAATTCATTTGGTGCGTATCAAATGTTCCGATGCTTGTCAAATGTAAAGTTAAAATGTCATTATAATTCTTAAGATTAAGGACTTCCCCTTAATCTTAAGAATATATAACTAGTTAAAGAAATAATACGAATTATCGTATAAGATTTTAATCAGCTCTTAATAAACGCAATTTTACAAACAATTTACATACGAAACTGTGATAAAACCCCTTTGTTAACGATCATTGATGTCTGGAAATATCATGTTTATTGTGTGTAATATACAGGAATTTAGTTTAAGAATATCATGGTGTGTATCGTCGTACAAAGTATTTCTACTCCTACTAAAGAGAGAAATAATTTTAGTAAATCCAAAGCTACACACGCACACACACACACACACACACACACACACACACACACACACACACACATACAGACACACATATATACAAACATATCCACAGGTACAGTTATAAACCACTACATACTGAAATGAACCCGAGCGAGACTAGACGTGTCGGCTGCACGCGATGAGTCAGTCTACAGCAAGGATTCCATTGATTGATGATTCCGGGCGCAACAACTGCTAAGGTCATTAGTCCCGTTAGTGTAATGCATGATTTTATCGCAGGAAGTGGCGGTAATTTTCCCCGCTGGCAGGCGAGATTCAGCGCCGACATACGTCGGCTTGCGGGGATTTTCCCCAAACCAGGTTTCTCCCTCCAGCATGGCACCGCCACCACCAGGGCAAGCTCTAAGTTCTCGACTAGTCACCCGGCATGTGTGGTAGTGTATTGCACATTGGTGTAAATGTGTATACGTAAGGAGTAAGGAAAGGGATGAGGAAGAGGAATGGAAGATTGCGAGTGGATCCTGGCCAGTCTGTTAGGGTACCGCTCCGGCATTCGCTTGGTGTTGATCGGAGGCTAGGATACGGGAAACTCAAGAATCTGAAGGAAGTGCCTCGTAGGGAAGATATTGCAATGTGTCTTCGCAGGCCCCTTACGGAAACACAACGCGTGCATCGCGTGGGCTTGTTCCTTATTCCCTCATATAATTAGAAGTGTTTTATTATCTTACAAATGTTTATAATTGTATTCTACGAAGTAATATTTTCCTTGGATGGATGAGGCCTACCATAACGTCTCCCAAGTTTCAACGCTACTTCTAACAACGAGGAGTGATGGGCTATGAATTCATTGTTAGTTAAAATATTTTTACGTATAAACTGTTCTGAAAGTACTGTGAGTACACATGTTTGCTGCCCCATGTTAGCTACTATACTGTAAGTGCATGATTATGTTTTCTGCCAACTCAGGTACTTTTGTAATATAATTATTTCCTTTTAGAATAAAATAATCACTAGAGAGACTGTAGATGCACATTGTCCTTGCCGATATAATGTTTCAAGGTTGTAGAAAATCCTTTCAATAGGAAAAACAGAAATGCTGCTTTCCATCACAATTAATTGACGACAGGAGCATTATTCAGACAATTCCCTACTTGCAGAGTTCTTTTGAAATTACTCTCCAAAATGTATCTTCATGTAGTTTCCTTGTCTTTTATGGACTTAAAGGGGCTTTATTTCTTGGTACATTTCTCCGTGACACGTTTTATCCTCCTATTGTGCGAAAAACACATCGGTGTCTTCACTTAGTTCAACTGATTGCAGAAATCACCGAGAATTGAAAGGGAATTTATTAGTTGGTGAGTTATTATATGTACTTATGCTATTTACATAGTCTGACTTATTCATTGTAAATCAGAGACAAATCGAATCCGAGTTTTTGAGACAGTGATGGGGAAAATTAAAACTAGTGGACGAACACACTTGAAACATTGTGTTGAAGGGAAACTATAACTGTTTTCAAACTATGGGCTTCAACATTAATGCGTAAGTATTAAATTTAAATTACAATATTTTTCATTAGTTACTGGATCTGTACATCATTTGCACCTTGGGAAACTAATTTGAACTTTTGTCTCTTACAGAAACAAAATTACTGACATTTGTGTGTTTTGTTGTGCTAACCTAAAAATGATACAAAAATGACCAAATGAGGTATATTTTTCTTGTAATTATAATTCTTAAAAATATATATTCTGTTTTTCCTCAGCCTGGTAGCATTATTTAGAACTTACATTGCTTCAAGATGCTTTTCCTTGGCTTTACGTTTGAATTAAATATGATATCCATGTGTACCGTACATGAATTCAGTCTGCATGGTTGCGTTGAAAACTCCTTGGTATCGTTTTCAAAACACTGAAATCGTTTAATGAAAACGCTTACATTTTCATTAAAAACACATTTATTAACAAATAGATGGGCTAATAAGGAAAGTTATGACGTCAATGCCGATTGACTTAAAAATATGTATTAATACCAGTATTTCATGGCTTATTAATGTATCCAAAATGATATTCGTGACACATTAATTTTTACAATGTTACGTGCCTTTAAAGTTAGTGAAATACGCTGTTTTATACTTGAACATTTACGCTTCAGTGGTGGAGTTCGCGCGCCCTTTGAGGAAGGGTACAGACGATGGGCAACAGTGAAGCGATATATAAAAAAAGCGTGTGCAGCAGTAGGTTATGGAGTTCTTTTATTAGCGCTAGAGGAATAAAATAAGACCATCAAATAATATCATATAATATTCTACAGTAATTGTTTACATCGAAATGCTATTTATGTTCTATGTGTTTATTACTCGCCATTTATTATTAACATACTGAACACAAATGTCATATATAAGAACACACAAATTAGGTTTGTGCTGTTGTTGAAAAAACCCATTTTTTGGCACCATTTATTTCTCACAAATGCTTATAAATTAAATTTTTATTAATATATCGTACATACTGGTGGGTGCAAGATGTATTATTCAATCTCCGAATTACACTGATTGCTCCTCGATATTTGAAGACTTCATTTTCGAGATTTCTAAGTATTTTTTTCGTTTCAAGAAATAGGTTTTAGTTTTCTTTCCAACTAAATTTTGTGACATTTTCTTTAAATAAAAGGTACAGGACTCTAGATGTGTTTATGTTCTAAATATTAATAATACCTTAAAATTTATAGAATGAACGCCTATGTGCTGTCATTTGTTCATTTTTTTGTTGCAGACTAGCTCCAATAATTTATCTTTGTTCGCCGTGAAGAACGAGTTTCAATCGAACTTTCGTAAGCAGCCGCGAGAGTAAGCGTGTTAGCGTGAGTTTATAGTTGGCGAAGCGAAGGTAGAGAGGTTTGAAGCAGGAAGATCAATGAGTGTTTGTAAATACGAAGCTCGGTCACTATGGAAACGCGATGTCAAGCCACCGTCCGACACGTAAATCTCTCTTCAAAACAAATTCAATGATCCTCTCGTGTATGATGAATGCACAGTAACGTGTTTCCTTAAACAGATGCCAAAGGGCTAGTTTACGACCGTTGCCAACAAACCGCGTCTGGAAAATCTGCTGCGTTGAGGGCGGAAGAGTCAACAGTCGGCAGGGCCCCTTGGAATCGACCGGCGCCGACACGCCCGCCCTCTTCCCTGGCGGCTTCCCCTCCCCCCCTGGGCTCCTCGTTTCCCACGCCTGCGCTTTCGACGCGCTCAGCGAGCTCTGCCGCCCCCGCCCCCCGCCGCCGACAACGATGACAACCCTCCGTCGCGTCGTCCCAGGGCGCCACTCGCTTCGCAATCCCGCACAATTTCATTGCGAGCTTCCATTTATTCATGACACAACGCCTCCTCTCTTCGCCCATAAAATGGCGGCAGACGTCGTTCGACCGTTTGAGTTGGTAAATTGAGAACTCTTTCAGCTTAATGGGAGAATTTGGAAAGAGTTTCCGAAAGGATGAATACATCGAAGGCGAAGGAACGAAAATACACCTCGAACTTCTGCTATGGGCTCCAGAATGCCTAGACCAGCTGCCGAAGCGGGACTGTGATTGGTTTGGTGAAGATTGTCACTTGGAAAAGCATCTCGTCGGATGACGCAGCAAAGAGAGCAAACTGGTTTTCCAGAACGCTATCATTTCCGTGCGAATTTGTCACATTCACAACCTCCGTTTGGTGTTGGACGAAGGAGCTGTGGGTTAAATCTTTTCTAAACAGATTAAATTCGTTTGAGGGAAGTCCGGAACCCGTCGATAACAAGGCGTTGAAAGCGAACGAAGAGTTTGTTTGTTTTGTAATCCACACACTGTGAATGATCCTTCTCTGAGAAGAAAGGAAGGCGTGTTTTCTCGAATTCTCTCCGGATGATCGTCGAGAGACTCGGTTCTTAAAGTTCACAAAATTATAAAATCCTCTGTCAATAGATATATGACACAGTACTTTTACACACTATATGACACGACACAATCAACATTGGCATCAGAAAATTCTGTGTTGTTTGGTCAGAACATGGTATCTCCAAAATGACTTTGAACTCAAAGCATCACTCGTTTTTGCTTGAGATAGTCATGCTGTCTCTCACAGTTTTATCTGTAGCATTTGTCTAAACTTGTTATGAGCCAACGTTTTGTTTTAGATTTGGTCAGATTGTGGCATATGCACTCTTCTGGTACTGACCAAACCATTTGATGCATAGTTTTGTCTGAAAGCAATCATGGACGGTTTTCAAATTTGAACCAAATATCTGTTTAATGTAAATGTTTGCGTGAATTATCGCTGTTGAATAATGGTAAAACTGTATTAATGAATTGTAACAATATTTTATTGCTGCAACTTACTACGATTTTTGGATACAATCAATTTAAATGCTCCCTAAAGGTTTCACTTTTAGAACTGTCTTCTGAACAAGCAATTTAAAAAGAAGTGGACGATTATCTCAAAATAACAAACGTCTGTCTATTCCTAATGTATGTAAACATTGTGTGTATGTAAACATTTTGCTTATAAACATTAAAGGCAAACCTTGAATTAAAGTCATATACAATTTTTCGAAAATCTGAGTAGTTTTAGTGTAATTTTGTGCGAAATATAGATCATTTTAAAATAATTTAATTTCTTCTAAAAACTGCACCAAATTTGTCGTACCATATTTTGTACGAACTTTTCCTACAATAACTTTATATTACCAGTGTACGGTGCATTGAGCATCAATGCAGCGATGGATATTTGAGAATTCATTGTTGAACGGTGACATTATGGCAAATATTAGATAAGGCCGTTTATTTACTTAACGTTAGTGTTACAATGTTCTCTACATTCAATAACGTGGTATAATAATCTATATTAAAGACGTGAAGAATGTACATACAGGAATTCATATGATAACGATGTCGTTGTTTCGATTGTATTCTTAATGCGATATATTGGATGCCCTTTAGTTCTGGATATTATTATTCTGGATTTCTTTATCTTCGCTTGCCTCTATGATGTGCTGGATATAATGCGACTAGTAAAAAACAATGCGTGAAAGTATACACTGTTGTAGTACTAGTTCGTTATTAGATTCTATTCTTCAGAGACAGATTTCTAAATAACGACTTGTACATTTTTTTCGAAAATATGAGCAGTCATGAGTAATTCGTTTACTTTGTGCGTGCCGCAGGCAACGCGTTCCTGGTGAACGCGGCGCTGGCCGACCTGCTGGTGACGGGCGTGGTGATGCCCGCGTCGTCGGTGGCCATCCTGGCGGAGCTGCAGGAGGCGCCGGCGCTGTGCCGCGCGCAGTGGCTGCTGGCGCTGGTGGGGCTGCTGGTGTCGGCGCAGACGCAGGCGGCCATGGCCGCGGAGGGGCTGGCGCGGCTGGCCCTGCGGCCCGAACGCTACGCCGCGCGCGTCACCGTGGGCCGCGTGTCCGCCGTGGCGCTGCTCACCTGGGCCACCGCCGGCGCCGCCGCCGCCGCGCACCTCGCGCTGCGCCTGCCGCCGCAGCCCTGCTTCCAGGTACACCCACGCGCGCCACGCGCCATGCGCTCGCGGCAACTGCTGCACTCATTGTTATTACAGGTAATTTAATGAATTCTAAGTTACAGTGTTGCTGCAAGCGGCAGCGGAGCAAAGGCGGGGATCAGAAGCTCCTAGTCAACGCCTCTCTCCTCCCCCCACCCAAACAGTTCACCATTAAGTTATATATTGAGGTTGGACGTTTTAGGTAATTTATTCAGACTACCGTGTAATCCCCTCACCGACAGGCATGACATGTAACAAGTTAGTAATAACGTTTAAGCTATATATCGCGGTTTTGATTTTATGGTAATAGTGACAGGCAAAATTGACAACTACAATAATTAGATAACAAAGTAACTAAATATGCTATTCTAACAGGAAGATTTTATATTAAGTCAAGAAAATACTATAACATGAATGACATAAATTAAATTTCTTTCAAACTTTTCTTAACTACTAGCTATAATAACAAATGACAAAACAATTCGAACACTTATGCACATGAAGTTGACAGAATAAAATGAGAAGTTCATTAATTAATTTATGTACAATAAAATTACATGAAAGAAAAGTGTTTAACTATTAATTCGGGCGATAAATTTGATTTAATTTTCTTCTAAGTGGTCTGTTTCTGAATAGAATTCTACATTTCACAAGTACATACAGCTACTATTTACAAGATGAATTATCTAACTTACATCGAGTTTACAGAATTCCTAAGCTTCTGCAGTTCTACTCTAGGTGCAAGAGACATTTTCAGGGAGTTCTATATCGGGACTTGGCATTATTAGATAAAATGGAGTCTCCAGAGTGTTTCTCCATTGAGTTCCAATGTAGATACATTTGAGCCAGCAAAGTGAACCGACAAATCGACGTTCTACGATACCGCAAAGCAGCCGCAGACATACGCTTAAGGGGTTGGGCGGCACCCGTCAGTTTCAGATGACGTTGTACCGCCGCCGCAGAACGAGCCGGCAGCCTCGTTCACCAGCCCCTCACATTCACCCCCATTATTCCGTATTACTCCTAAGTTCTTTTGTCCCGAAAGTGCAGTGCATGCTCTTTATCACGGGAAGTAGCGGTGTTCTTCCCCTACTGGATGCGGAGACCTACCCATCGGCTGGCCGGGGTTTCTTCATCCAAGTATCTCCCACCAGCGGGGCACCGCTGCAGTCGGGTCAAGCATTAAGCTCCCGACTAGTCTCCTCTCATGTGAGATGTGTAGTACATGTAAGGGTATAGGGCCAGGATAGAAAAAGGAAGATGAAGAAAAGATTGCACGCGGTCCGAAAACAGCTTCTTTGAGTACTGCTTCGGTATTCGCTGATGTTGATCGGAGAAATCCCGGAAAACTATCAACCAGAGCAGTCAATCACTAAAATTCTTGTCCAAACAGCGGCTGAAATTGACCTAGCTGCGAAAGTAGGGTCGAATATTATGCCACCGTCGGAGTCTCGAACCCAGGACCTCCCGGTCAGAGGCACTGTATTAACATCAGTTGATGCTCTGAGCCACCTTAGCCGGTGCGCCATGCGAAATATGGTGCCTTTAAACTCCATTGATAACGTGACAAACGATTTTATTTGACCGTAATGAACAATGTTCAGATGAAGCTTAGCAATTGCGATATTGCGTTAAATATTATAACAAAAGAAGCGTTTCAAGCGTTGAAGAAAGTAGTAGCATAATTTATCAAAATTCTAGAAAAATGATGAAAAATTTGAACCACGGTTAGGAGTCAAGAGTATGAACTTTTGTGTAGGCTTGGTTTGAGGATGTTATAAATATGACAGGTAAAAAATTCGCGAAAAATATTGAGGTCATATCTTCATTTTATTTTGACTCAAAAGCCAATAATTTATTTAATCGATTGTAGGGAAACGACGACAACAGTCAAAATCCATTTCCATGTCTTTGAAGCTTTGACAATTACCAGCAACCTCGACGTGCTCTTGAAGTAACCATTGACATTCCGCATTTCTGTAACGCAAAGAAATGGACAAAGAATGATCTAAAAACATTTTAATTTTTTTATATTAATATTATAAACGTGTCTAGAACGTTCTTAGAGATCCTTCTCTTCCCGTCCCCATCCGCTAAACCCCAAATTTTCCAAACTCAACTATCCTAAGCACGTGGACGCCTTTTATGGAATACCCATGAGTGAGCATGGGGTGTTGTTGCAGTCGCCGCCGCCAGCGGACGACGCCGAGGTGGACGCGGAGGCGGGCGGCGTGGCGTGGCGGCGGCGCGGGGGCGGGCGTCGCGCGGGTCGAGGCGGCGGGCGTCGGACGCCAGGGGCGGCAGGCCGAGTCGCGCGCCCACGCCACCGCCTGCGGCGCCGCGTTGCTCGTCTTGCGCTGCCGGCGCTTATCGCCACGCGGTGGCCGTACCTGCGCGCGCGCAGTGGTGCACGAGCTGCTGCCTCCTTGCCATTGCGCAGCATTGCGGACCGTGTGCTAAAGTAGGTGTTCGTAATACTGTACTGTGATTGATCCGGCCCGTCAAACTCCTGAGGTCATTCGGATCCGCAAGTTTGTGCATGGTTATTGTCAAAGCGGAGGAGGCGGCGCGACCTTCCCTTCGCCAGGATGGCCATATCCGTTGCCAACCTACAGGTCGGGCTAGCGGGGCTTTACCCTCAACAGGAATCCCCCACGGGCGCCGACCAACCGTGGCAAGCTCTTAAAATCCCGAGTTGGATTATAGTTGCAAGAGTAAGTAAGGGTGAAGTTCGGACAGGGAAAGAAAGAAATTGTCGTGTCTGGTCAGGAGTCAGTTTGCTAGGGTTTACAGATCCAGCGTTCGCCTGGTGTTTGTAGGGAAAACCACGGATCTAACTCTCGCAGGAGTGAGTTGTATTCTGAATTAGTTGTTGAGGTTCCGCCTTGCTTTTGGTAGCACGTTAATTAAGATCTGGAGCAAAGAAGATATAAATGCGGCTCGGGCAAATCTAACAGCAGTGAGCGCTAAACGTCATTCAAAACTGATGTCACTGCAGTGCCTCTGACCGAAGATTCTTAAGTTTCGAGTTGCGAGGGTGAGTTGAGGTCTTATTTTTGACACTTGACATAGACGGATAGATTGAATTCAGCCGGTGTCTTTAGGAGAATTCAATCGGACGGCCGATCTGATCAGTGGTTTTTGCATGGTTTCTCAATCAAAAGCCAGGCCAAATGCCAGAGCAGATACCCTAACAAATGGGCCACCGGACCGCGGGCGGTCTTTCCTTTCTCTCCCTTGTCCTATCCTCGTCCCTTCCGTTAGCCACCCATTTACAACGCACTGCAGTTTTGCGGAGACAGGTCGGAAGCGCTTACTAGATCTTGTCTTTGACTGGTTGCCGTACTCCGCTTTGATGTGAGAATAATTCTTGGTGAGGAAAATTCCCCCAAGCCGACATATTCTTTGCCACCGGCATCTCCGGCCATTGAAAGCTGGGGAAAAGGATTTCACTGGCCCCTAACTCTTAACCACCCCACGCCAAACCACACCCAAAACACACCCAACACCCACACCACACCCCCCCCAACCACCACCCCCACCCACCACCACCCCACCACAAACAACAACAACCCACAAACCCCAACCAACCAACCCCACAAACCCCCCAACCCCAAACCCCCACCACAAAAACCCCTCCACCACCCCAACAACCCCCCAACCCAAAAATCTTGCTGTCTCA
>BOPP01000001.1:25686434-25702170 GCA_017312745.1 Gryllus bimaculatus | reverse complement strand
CGCCCCTCTCGCCACGCTCGCCCACCGCGCACGCGCGCCTCATCACCACGTACCTATAGGGATGTGCAACGAACGCCGAGATCCACGCCACCCGCTCACGGATTTTGTCAGAGATGCTTCACGCTGCAAGCAACACCCTCTAGAGGAGGCGAAGGCGGGAAGTGATTGCGTAGGCTTCCGTGCCTGGTATCTATTGGGTTGTGGCGTGACTGCCCGGAATGTGTCGCTAGGCATTGTTGAATTGAAGTGACGGCCGTCTTGACTAGGCCCCCTTCCTTCCTCTTGACCGAAGCTGTTAATAACAAGGTGGCGAAATTGTCAAGCGATGCGGTTCTTACGGGAAAGTCGTCATTTCGAAAGTGGAATGTTCAGAGAAGGAGCAAATTAATAGATAGATCATGGTTAATCGAGCGATAAATCAAAATTCACTATCATTATTTAGGCTACTTACCAGTAAGGTTTTAGTATTAAAATATTCAAAATAATATTATTTGAGTACTTGGATAATTGAATTTTAAGAAACAATAGCGCGAGTTTTGAAAGTATTCGAAAATGTCGATCTAGTTCATTGGAACTTAAGTTTTAGAGTCGTTCAGATGCGTTCGAATTCACATAGTCATTCAGATGCCTCCTGCGCCTCGAAGGACATCCTGCAACATTCTTAATCAATCTAAAACTTCCCGAATTAACTTTAAAATGTGAAGATACGTATCGACTTTTAGGATCAGTATTGTCGTTATGTCATCATCTGTTGAGTAGAGTTCATTGATAAAATGGGTTTACCAATAATATTATTAATGAAGCATTGTGGAAATGCCACTTTTTCTCTTTGAAGTCGAAGTTGAAGAGACTGATTTTACACAATAAAATTTGCTTTGACTTTCTATATTCTCGATAGTTGAAATTATTTACTGTTTATAATATTGTTAGTGCTTTTGTTAGTCTCTTTCTAAATTGAGACATTCTAATGCGATTGGGATTATTATGAGACTTCGTACCAACAGAATGAATCAATAGAACAAATTACTTAAGTGCAACAAGGATCTCGAAAAATGTATTAAAATGCATTAAATTTATTTTTATTGACGTTGGTAAACATGCACTTGACCCAACCATCTTTAAGAAAGCGTCCATAGTAAAAGCCATTGAAATGTCCGAGTTTCCATTAAAAATATTTTAGCGGACTTTGGTATTTAGATTTTATCAGTGCTTATAAATCTTGGGATAAATATGAAGTTGACACACAACACAATTTTGGAGAATAAATGTAAACAATATTTATTTATGTCAGGAGACTTCTAAATGAGTCCTTAAAGACTAAAGGACGAGTTTTATACAATGTTTTTTGTTATTTCTGGTTTACGTCTTATTCAAAATAATCGTTTACACTTTCATGAGTTAAGAATTGTCATTACTCTTGATTTTCTGTAGCGAGAGTAGGTGATACTGTATGCGTTGTTTGTGATCAAACCGCTTGTTTTTTTCTGGTAATGCAAGCCCATTGAGGAAAAAATGCCCGGGAATTTCGAAGTATAGTTAATAATTGTAAAAATAAATTCTGTTTGAATTTTTCCCAAAATTGTTTTTCCCAAAATCTAAAACTGAAAGTCCGCTAAAATATTTTAATGGACTCTCGAGCATTCTAATGGGCGTTGCTATCGACGCGCTCTTAAAGTGTTGTTTAGATGGTTGGTTGCTAAGGGGCTAGGTGCGTGTTTACCAACGTAAATAACAAAAAATTTTTTTGGTACAGATATATTGAAAGTAGTATGCTAGAATAATCTCGTCGTAAATGCTTCGAACATTCCTTTTTGTTCCCAATCACAAAATAATTCTTAAGCTTTCTCATAAGTGGTTACAAAGTTAGAGGGTATCAAAAAACAGTTTGCAGCTTCTCCTTCCTCCAGAATATCAGGCAAGAAAATTTCTGATACTTCGAAGTTCCCAGTCATGTTTTCTCAATCAGCTTGCATTTGCAGAGAAAAACATTGGACTGTTTGATCACAAATGTATCCAATCACCCAACTCTTATTACAGAAATTCTGAGTAATAATAATTATTTGTTCATGAAAATGAAAGTTTATTTTTAATTAGTAATACAACTAGAAATAACAAAAAACATTGTATTTAACTCATCCTCTATTAATATTTGAGGACTCTCTAAGAGGACTCGTGACCTAAATAACTATTTTCACTAATTTAACTATTAATTTGCATTGATATATGTTTAATTTGAGCATGACACTTGAAATGTTTTGAGAGTACGAAATCATTATTGGATGCTTCTTCCAATATTATCTCTTCCTATTCCAAATGTACTTCAAAATGTTGAGCATTTTAATGTTAGACGATAAAGGTATTATAAGTGACTTTAATATAATTTATAATGCTAACTCTATAACTCTGCCCCTCAAGGTCCTACTTCACGGTGGCATTGTCACAGTATTTCGCGTCTTTCTCGCTCGTGCCGCTATATGTCGCATGATTGCGACAGTATCCAGCACTGCAATATGGTCGACATTTAGTGGCCCGACCGAGAAAGACCCGAAAAAGAGTGGCATAAAGCCACAATGAAGAGGGGCCTTGAGGAGCAGAGTTATAAAAACCGCACTCTACAGAAGAAAATATAAGACGTATTTTTAACTATGTGATAACGTATAAAATATGTGGATT
This sequence comes from Gryllus bimaculatus, assembly GCA_017312745.1. Lineage (NCBI taxonomy): Eukaryota > Metazoa > Arthropoda > Insecta > Orthoptera > Gryllidae > Gryllus > Gryllus bimaculatus. The sequence goes on along the minus strand of BOPP01000001.1, from coordinate 25,699,497 downwards.
ACGTTTTGCAAACAAATGAGAAGAGTTTGAAGTATGTCAAATGCTTGAGGAATGTGGTATGTGGTATGTGGCTAGTGGATCTCGACAAAAGTTTGCACATCTTTACTTTCATGTCAGGTTCTCCGCCTCCTGTTTGGGTGTTTGCGGTCATTACATGCGCCTAAAAGCGGGGTGCGTTACGCATATCAATTATCCCACGAGTGCTTAGCAAAAATGCGGAGCACATAATCAACAGTGTGAAAATAACTCTACATGCGTCTTGCGGATCGAAAGAAATGTCACTATTAAATATATCGATATAATAAAGTAGTTTCAGGAACTCTTCGTGTAGTCTGAAGCTTGAGGACTGATGCTGGAATGAATGGGCAGTAGCCCGTTTAAACTTATTAGGCTTCAGATGATAAAAAACGAAAATATTTATGTTAAATGTCCGGGTATTTAAACATTCTTTTCGATAAAATGACTTATCGAAAATTCGTGTTGAACGTTCTAGTAACATCGTCCTGTAAGTGGAGAGCCTGTTTTCCTGAACCCCATAAACGCGCTGCCACGCTCAAGTCTATGTTTTTTCAGATGATTCTTTGGGAAAAACCATGTGGTTGTATTTTGACATTTTTTGAAACAGTGCATTTTTTAGTGCAGAAAGAGCTCTATTACTTTATCTTCAAAATTTCATGATGAATACTACGCAGGAGTTTGCAAAAAGGTAATATTAAACGTATGTAGTATATTTTGTCACGAAATTTGATAAAATCTACAGAAGAGCTGAAATCATCGAATTGCCTAAGAATTAATTGCATGGCATATTTGGGGATCACATGAAAGATTTCTTGACAAATACTAATATTGATTTCTAGGTAAATTATATTTTTTGGATATGTCTTCACATTTGATACATATTACAAAATGATACACTCTATTACACGTAGCTTTCTTAAAGTGATTACATCTTATGAATTTTTAAATTTATAAATACTATTAAATTTGTATTTGCATATTCACTGCTAGGTTTATAACGTCAGTAACACCAGAAGAAAGTAAATACAATCATTCGTTTATTATTATACATACATTACTCACAAATATATTTTTTATATTCGGCTTTTAATGGAAGGTACCATGTATGTGTTATATTATGCTTGGCAGATCATTTTTAAGATGAATGCTCACGTTTATCTGCTTTTAAAAATGCCTTTTCATCCCGTCCGTCTCATTATTTGCACGCACGCCTATGAAAAATAACCAATGTGATGGGTCAATCTAAAACCAATGTTTTTCTCCTGAATAATTCGGATAACATGCATGTTTATAAGCTCCTTGCGTAGATTATTAATGAATTCCATAGATAACTTGAACAACTTAATTACCATTATTTTTTTAAAATAAAATGTTATCTTTCAAAGACAACATAAAATAAGACTAGTAGTATTGGGTTGAAACTATTCTTTATGGGCACTGTCCGTCCTAATAATAATGGATACGAAAGAAATAATTTGCATTATATTTCTTCTAACGTACTTGCTTTTACTGCGGGCTTAGTGCGATACGGTATTCGGGGGTTCACGAAAATACGCATTACGTTTATCGATGTATTGAACATACTCGTATTGTGTAGTGTGTGTATGTAAGTGTATGTATTACATGTATGCCCCCTCATCGATCGTGAAAGGCTGCTGAGACATCACCATATATACAATGCGTTTTGACGCACAAAATTTTAACACTTGGCCAACAGATTTATGGTAAACTTTGTCTACTACTAATCACCAAAAGTTTTCATGCACATTGGCAATACGCACGTATGAAAGGTGAACTCGTTCCTAAATAAATGATAAATTGGCGCAGTTGATTTGAACTGCAAAGGTAATTGGCAGAGAAACTCTACATACGGTGTTGCGTCTTTCGGAAGCGATCGATGGGTGTGTCTCTGTGGTGGCGCTCCATTGTTCGTAGCGCATGACGAGATACTGGCATTCTGCGCCGTGGTTGACCATGGAATGCGCCTTCAGTTTCGTGAACTGTGCGGCCGCTACCCGGATCACCGCCGCCGCCGCCGCCGCAACTCGCGAAGGCACCTTCTTCAACACTTCCTCGGGGCTGCGGATTGTGAATCACTGATGCCAAAGTGCCTCATCATTGCAACCGAATGGTCCATAGAGCATCGGGACCATACTTCTTGTCGTAAACATGGCGTTTGATTGTGATCGCTTTTATATGTGCTGAGAAAAGTATTTATATATACATGTCTTTCTTACTCCTATTCGTATGAGATTTCAGAACTGTAATGTTTGTAAATATATTGCATTAAGAGCACATATTCACTTCCAGATCTGATGAGCTCTTAGTTTATTTTCTTCCAAACTAAAACGATTGACCAGTTTATGGTTCAGACAAATAATTTTATCTTTATACGGTTAATGGAAGAATGACAACTGTAAATTACTCCAAAGAATCTTTAATTTTTCTATATCAGACGTTTATAATTTTTATGACTATAAACATATTTTTCAGAGTTTACAAGAAAAAATAAATATATATTGTATATATATATTACAGTTATATGGTACTTCAAACCTCTGAAATGTAGTACTAATTTGTAAATACGATTTCTCAATTGTATTGAAACATATACTAGCCGTCTACTGTTGTAAAGACTGTTGTATTATTACACAGCACTGAAGCCAAACTGCATGTGCAACATGATATTCTAAAATTCTGTGATTGAAATTGCGAAACGTTTTATTAAATGTCATGGAAGAAGATATCTTCTGACTAGCACTACTTTATTATCTCAAAGACTTGTACTCATAAGCACAAAATAAGTACACAAGAATTAGATATAAAAGTAGTATATTTATTTGCATTTTTATTTACATCTTAAATACGTCGATTTACGTTAGTTCTTAGCGTCCTGGTGCAATTTGAAATACGAGTATTCACTAGATAAAGAGTAAACCCGGATAAGGAGGTGAAAAGTGCCCTCAAAACAAATCGCGATGCTCATATGAAATAGAATACAAAATGTTGTAGATTCGCAGAAAATCATCATTCTAGGACAACCTGTGGCAGAAATACGAGAAACATGTTTTTTATGTTTAATTTTTCTCAGCTACAATTGCATGTATCAAGCTAAAAATATGCGCAGACCAGGGAAAATAGTTGAATTTGAAGGTATTAATTTCCAACCAATTTTGACGCCAAATTCAACTATGTTTCCCGCGTCTCTGGCATTTTTAGCCTGATACATGCCATAGAAACTGAGAAAAAATAAAACATGAAAAATAAGTTTCTCGATGTATTTCTGCAAAAATTACCTTAGGCGACTGATTATTTTTTTGCGAATTTACGACTTTTTCTATTCTTTCCTATGAACATTGCGATTATCAACTTGGTTCCTGGGGCACCTTTAACCAACTTATACGGCTACGTCCTTTGTTACACAAAAAACAATCAGTGTCGGAGCATTTAAAGCTTAGTGACGTGAAGGATGGTCGTATTCCGTGGCAATATTTCAAATGCCGAGAATTTTGTAATGGTATAACACAGGATTTGAAATTGATTTGTTGTCACACTGAAAACAAAAAAAGGAGAAACGAAAATAAATTGTCGTGCATATACTAAGAGTACAGACCCATTAGGTACATTCCATTCTCTTTGCTCCAACCCGTTTAGTAATCCAATATTCACAACTCTGTCAATACAATGTTCACAATGACATACCCAGGGGGGCATGGTTTCAGGACCCCCCGCCCAAAACCCGATGACAGGTATCCACAATTGTACTTTTTATTAGTTTTTTTATTGTAACGAAAATCATTCAAAATCTGAATTGAATTCGCAAGAAATAACAATCAATCAATAATAAAAATTCATCCAAAATAAAATAAATAATTACAAGAAAACACCAAGTCGACTGTACTATACACATATGGATCCTCACTCCCAGAAAATCCTTTTGTTTTGCCATTGAATGTTCATGTATTCAAATTTGAAGAATTTCTGTGCCACCCAGCGATATTGAAATTATGGTTGTAAAAAAGGTACTTCGATTATATTGTTGGAGTACTGTCTCAGTTTTTGTGCCTAGAATGTTTCTTATAACATTCTTTAACTTATATTTTTTTCAGATTTTAAACAATGTGGGAGATAGTGCAAAACAATTAAAACCATTTTCATCAGTTTACAGATTTGATATTTACTCCAAAATGTGGTTGGAAAAAACTTTTTACCAACAATTAAACACAGATTCAATCACGAGATATGAACTCCAAATATTATAGGTGTTACATCGATTAGGTCCCGACACAATCGGATTATCCATGGTGGAAAGTGAAAGGTGGGTCCTTGCGCATCCGACTTCAGTCCATGAGCTTCAGGCACCAGTTTGCGTCATAATATTAACGGGAATTTTAAATGCCAAAATTATCACGTCATTGAAACAGAAACATAAATGCATTTTTTAAATTATTGCATCTTTTCTTTCAATTACATCGTGTTATTTTTGGTTGGTCAGCAACGAAAATTGTCACTTTATTCCACTATCAAAATGTTTCTCAACACTTCTCGGTCTCAATACAGCATTGCGGCGGACGCCTGGTATGGCTTTTCAAGAGAAGTGACCGTGTTGTGGTTACGTGGTTCATAATACAAACTGGTGCAAAAAGCAGAACGAGCAAAAATCGGGGCACCCGAAGAGCCCACTCATCTCTTTTCACCATGGAACTATCGGGAGTGAAACGATACTCTTGCGAACGCGCGAACGGAAGTCGCACCCTGGGATGCTACTCGCACATAGCTGCAATCAATTATTATTTGGCACATGATCCTTGGCGTAAATTGTTAAATCAGAACCTACTCAAAAATTTTAAGTAGACTATTTATAAACGAACGCGTAATCCCAGTTATTGAAGAAGACAGTGACAATGATTAACAGTCTATGATTGCCTAATTGTCAATGATTAATAAATCTAAAACTGAGTACTTTGATTTAAATAATAAACATGAATGATCAATATATTGAAAACCACGTAATTTGATTTACATTGGAAACGTTACATAAATATAAAAACAAAAGGGGCTTGATGATTTTATTTCGATTTTAAAAATACTTCCCTCATACAAAACTTTTGTCAGAAAAAAAGTTATAAATCATGCAGGTAACTGAGACTTTTCAATAATTTAAACATAAATTGTTTAAACATTGGTTAAAATTCCAATCCCATTTTGGTGCAAATTTCAAACTTTTAAACTGATAAAAATGATTTTAATTATCTGTCACAATCGTCCACATTGTTTTAAAATATGAAAAAATATGTTACAGAATGTTATAAAACGCATTCTAGGGAGCACACTGAGACAGCACTCCAATGTTATGAAGTTGAAAATGAATTTCAGAAATGTATTTATTGTTTTCCTTTTTGAATTTGGCGTCCAACTTGGTTGAAAAAATACCTTCAAATTCAAATATTTTCTCCTGTCTCTACAATTTTTTCAGCCTGACATATGCAATAGAAGTTGGAGGAAAAATGAAACATGAAAAATACGTTTCTAGTATATCTGCAACAGATTGCCCTAGGAGACTTATTTTTTGGGAATCTACGTCATTTTGTATTCTCTTTAAAACGAGCATCGTGATTATTGATTTGGCTTGGGGGACTAACCACAGTCATATATCCTTTCTAGTGATCCCTGGATGTACGTGAAAATCATTTCATTATCGTGAATATTGAAATTAAGTCTAATGTAAGCTATACTCTATCTCACGGGAACTTTATTACCCAAGGAGAACATATTTGTAAACAATTCTTAATTATTAGTATACATAAAACAATAAACAACATATCTGAACAATTGTGCACAAGGTTAATAACGTAACTTTTTCCTTTTTACCTTATCACGTATGTATTATTTTAATTTTGCCCTTAATATTTAGATACGTGGACGTAATTTTTCTGAGCATTAAACTGAATAAACTTTTCTTTGAATTATTCAAAGAAAACTTTGAAATCACTCTTAAGATCCCTTAGAAAAAAGGACAATATTATAGTGCTATTTTACATTAATGTATTAACCATCAGATATTCAAAATAAAATAAATATTTTTGATATGACGGAATAGTCGGTTTGGTAAACCCTTAAGCATACTATACTAATATAAAACATTGCAATATGTAGCAAATATAAATGAAAAATTATCGAGAAACATTTTTGTTTGAGCTTGATGAAAATTCTTTCATTGAACAAATCTTAGAGGTTAATGATTAAAGTTAAAAACAAAAATATAAAATACTACATGTCTTCTGCTCCGAATTCCTTTCTTACAGCTCCACATAATGTCTAATGATAATGTTGGTTTGCCTAGTATGCTTTCTTTTCTCTGGAAATCATTGCATTTTATCTGTCGCATTGCCATTGTATGAGACGGTTTGAAAGATAATTATATTTACCGTTCTTAGCTGTATACTTATTTTGTTGAAACTATTTTGTATATGTACTCATTATGTGCTGGTTAGCTATATTGCGCGCGAGTTTTACGACTTCTGACTCTATACCATGTAACACATGCTCTGGCTCAGTGAAATAATTGTGGTGTTCCTCAGGTGTCGTGATTTGCCCCACACACAGCTTAAAACATGTCACATGCTCGTCCCTTTGTCGTCCTGTTGCGCCCTCTGCATGAGCATAGTGCGCAACATCGCACATGTAGATTTTGTAACATTGTAATAAAATGAAAATTCACGAACTAAATAACGAGTGTTTTATTCTGTAGAGTTGCCATTTCTTTGAATTTGACTATTCTGGAGGCAAGAACTATCAAATAGGAAACACAAATTTAAGTATAATTAAACTGAGCAATTCATTACATAACCTACAAAGATTTATTGAATATTAATTGGTTGAAGTTTGAAACTCCTTAGAAAAGTAATTGATATAAGCTGGTTTTGAAAAGTATGGACCCTGTGTGGACTACTACCTCACATAATTTCTTGTTCTACCAAGGGGCGCAAGTCCCCGGAGTGGGCACCTATGGCTTTTGGACTTCATTCTCCCCCCCCCTGCCGGCGCACAAGAACGCCGACAGGCTGGTATCCGAAACTCTCCGGAATGCAGTTTGCCGCGTTGCAAGCTAGTAGCTATTTGCAGGTTGGTATCGAAGTCCAAAACAATGCGCTACTCGCGTGCGCAGGGGAACAAGCCCATCGTTCTTGCCCAGAGAATCGGGCCACTGACACGACGAAGCCACGAGCCCTTCAGGGAGACACCAGAATTAAGGTCCATTGGGGCTCATTCCCGTCTCCTCACTGCCTCCACCTAGAGGCTATTGATGTGAGTGCCACCAGAACCTAAGCAACCTGACATGGGGTAGTAGTAGTAGAAACTCTACGAGGGCTTCAACCCCACACAAATACTTTTTCTACCAGGGGGCACATAGCTCTTTACTTTAATCCCCCCCGTTGGCGCACAAGCACGCCGACAGGCTGGTACCGGATCCCACCGGAACGCCGCCCTGCTAGCTCAGAGCTACTAGCTTTCCGGCCTAGTGCCGGAGTCAAATTAATGCGCCACTCACATGCGCCGGTACAAGTCCTTCCTTTTTTGTCCAGAGTATCAGACCACTGCCACGACGAATCCAAGAGCCCAACAGCGGACCACCCAAACTAAGGTTCAGGCTTCTTGGCGTCACCTTCCCATCTCCTCACTGCCTACACCTTTAGGCTAACGACGTATCACTATGAACATAAACAACCTGACGGGTTGTATCAGTTTCCCGCCGGGCTTCTATATGTGGATTCCAGTGCATTCCGAAGAATCTCCTTCACCCTATCTTGCCCAAAGACCGTCGCGCCAAATGTCCGACTGGTGGGTTATCGGGCAAAGTAGGAGCTTAGCATCGCCTACTCACTGCCTTCACATTGAAGCTAACGACGAGAGTGCCGCTGTGAAACTCGGAGTCCGGGTGGTCATCTACAACTCTCCACCAGAGATGGTGACAACTTAAGCAGCAGCGAACCCCCTGCGGTGAACAGGTGGGGTAACTGGTTCCCGTCGGACGGCTATACATGTGGCATCCGGAACAAATTAAAGAACATCCTTCGCCTAATTCCGCCTCAAGTTCGACGCGCCAGGGGCCCAACTGGGGCTCCGGACGAGGCCCGGCAACTTGAAGCTGAGCATCGCCTACTCACTGCCTCCACCGTGGCGGCCACAACGGCGTGAGACACCGTAAAACTCAGGGTCCGGGTGATCGTCTTTAACATTCCATCAGAAATCACGCCCACCTACGCAGACGCGATTTCTCCCCCCCCCCCTACGCGGACTGTTTTTGAACATGTTAGCATGAGACAATGCCTTATGCAGATTGAAATACACCTTAGGTGCTGTTAAAATTAGGAATTATATTAATGTTCAATAATTTAATGTATGTTAAAGAGTATTATGAGAATATCATTGAATGAATGTGATAACATGACATTACCGAAATGAATTTACACCACATATTAGGCCACATAACTAGGGCACTGCATATATACATTACGCTGTAAAGAAAACATAGCAATGATATCGATGGTGGGACTTGTGAGTACGAGTACGCGGAGTGCCATATGCGTGATGAGACACGCACGGTGAGAGGACTCGCGATGGCAACTGGCGTCATGTCAGCTATTCCCGCCAGTTGGCGCTTGGCGGCCACGCAGTCTTCGTGGGCAGCGCGGCTTTCGAGAGCAGAACAAGAAGATCGAGCCTTCACTATACGGGAGAAAATAAAACGCTTGACTTGTTGAATCAGTTATTGTGACGAGTAATGCATTTCTTTTATGACTATGAAACATGGCTGTTACGGGTAATTAGTATTTTTCATCACTGTACACATTACGAAACGTACTGTATACACACATGCTGAGTCCGAATAATTACATGGTTGGATTACAACGCGTTTGACACAAACTGTACACTGTTCATGAGTTTGGACAATAGTTACAAGCCATTGTGCAACACACGTAAGAATGGTTCGAACACAGTCACTTTACTAATTCAGTTCCGCGTAGAGCACACTGAAGTAAGAATAGTATTAAAATGCATGTTACACACACGCACTAAGATATTGTGTTGAATATGGTAAAAGACTGAAAAAGCGTGGACCGGACGAGACATAGCTTTACCTCGTTTGGGTACCACTGCCCGACTGGCATCAGCTCGTTATGTAGCTGGACGGGCGAAGTGCCTGTCGCGGGAGTAGACATGCTCAACCAACGATCAATTTTGGTTCGTTATAATTGAAAGCATTAGTTATACTGATTAATAACTACACAAGAGATGCATGGGCAGGTAACAAATTAAAAGTTGAGAATTTTGTGAAGGTTTGCAAAGCTAATATATACTAATACTATACTTAAACTAATTTCAATACGCAACGGTTCCGAGAATCGCACTGCACGCCGGAGAATCGCACTCCACGTCCGATAATGACAATTCTTGGCTGAAGTAGAATAGAATTGAAGTCGTTCGAAGCACCTTAACTCACAAATACAATAGTGTTTACAAATTGCTAGATATGTGCATATTACCGACTTGAGAGATCTTTCAAGAAATTAAATTGGTGTACTTTTTGAAAAAAACAAAAATATACTCCGAAATTAATTTAACATCATATTAAGTTGGTAAGTGAAGTTTGTTAAATTACATTGTAAATATTAAGTTGAGTGTAATTAGCACTATCTCTTCGAAAAGTTTGAAGAAATAGTTTGGAGCTATTTTTGAGAGAATGTCGTTTGAGCGTTACTGCAAATGCGGAATGTTGAGCTAGTTTCCACAGAAAACTGTTGAGTTTTCGAGAATTTTTATGTCATTATTTAAAGCACATGTACTCAAAAATACAACAATGTGAACAAATATCCGCTAATACAAATATTAACGATGTGAGAGACAAAACAATTATATTTTTGTATTCTTTGAAAAAAAGGATAGAGCAATTTGGCGTTTATGTCATCATATAAAGTACATTTAGCACTATCCCTAATAAATGTTTAAAGAAAAAATTAGGAGCCGTTTTCGAAAAAATCTTGCTTTTGTTATTTTTTTAAATTGCACTTATTGCTCGCAATATTGCTAACTACTAACAACTAAAATTTTAAAATAATGTTCATGACCTTAACGAAAGAATTCAATATGGAAAACAAATTGAATTTGAAGAAAAAATCTCAATCTTGAATTTGGTAATTGTAGAAAGACCACCGAAAAATTTTGAAATTTGCAATTTTCACAAATTTAGTGTCATACCTGAAAATTGGACTTGTTCCACCTGAATAATTTTACTATATTCTTACAAGAAAATTAAAGAAAAAATTGGAGCGTTTTTTAAAATATCCGAGGGGCTTCGTGTAAAGTACTCCCAAATTTTAAAGATGTTTTAAAAAATCTCAAAGCTTCGTCTCGAGCCAAATAGACAGAGGTTTCTTGAATTTGGAAAAAATCCTACGTATGGTTTAGGCGGGGGGTTAACAGATGGAAGGACAGACAGACGGACAGGCAAACAGACAGACGGTCGTTTTGAAAAAGAACCCTTTCTCGGTACCAGGGAACCCCAAAACGTATATTTCCGTCGAAATCTCGAAATCGATTTTCCGCAGCATTACATAACTGTCGGCAGTACAACTAAAACGAAAGGGGAATATTAAAAAAAATAACTATTGCTCTTGTAAATTCTTTGCAAGAGCATGAAAGTGCTCACGTTTCTGGTTTTATCTATATTTACTTTTATTCGAATTAGAGAAATCTATGTGCAACCAGTTATTAATTTTGTACATTCTCGGAAATAAATTCCATAAGACGTACTGTTGTATCAGAACATGTAATGCACTAGCTCCAAAACTTTTTGTACGTTTTTTTAATGAATATCCCAGGTCGTTCTGACGCAAAGCGCTGCGATTTTGAAAAACATTCTTTAAATTTTGGGGGTACTTTACATGAACTCACTGCTATATTTTCAAATTTTTCTCATTAATTGCAAATTGTTTTCTTTAAATTTTTCGTAAGAATAATGTGAAATACGCTTATAAAAGTAACATAGGTCTGATTTTTACTGTAAACTCTGAATTTTCGAAAATTACAGAAGTTTGATTTTATTCCGTGTCTTGAAGATATTGAAGATATCGATTTTTTTGTTGAAATTTGTTCTTCACAATTAGTTATTTAATGCGCGTCATGAACGTTTTTTGAAAGTTTTAGTTGTTTTCGAGCAATTTTTAGTGATATATTATGATGAACCCTCGCGACGGAATACGCCGGTGATTTGTACGTACCGAATCTAGGAGGGTCCCACAATGTGTCGAGACACGTGAGTGTTCGACATAGTGGAGGATGTCGGGTCGCTCGCAATAAATTTATTTAAATGTGGGTGCCAAGCGCGATACCAACAAGCCGCCTGCGCCAGCTCTAGAGATCACAAGGGGTGTGTCGCTCTGGGTCGGGATGATGCACATGCTCTTAATTTATAAATTTAAAAAAGACTTCCAATTGATTATTTAAGTGTCTGTCAGAATGGCGGGCACACATTTATTCAAAATGACATTATTTCATTACATGGACATCTAATGACTTTGTGACCAATCCATTATCTAACGTTAGAGTCTCTTAACTCTGGACAGAGGCCTACAAAGACAAATTTTGGGTTACCTCGTCGCCGCGCTGGATTCGCTCATATCGCACACAACAGGCGATGTCGCTAGAGGAGGGGCGGCATCGCAAGTCCAAGAGCTGGCGCGGGCTCGCGTCTGGATCAGTTCTGGGTCCGCATCACGCGCCGATGAACGGGTTGAAAACACTCGCTCTCGTACCGATGATGAAAGTGTGTGTTTTTATCTCTGGGTAGAGCCGTCAGACGTCACTCTAACCGCGTCGGAATGCACGTCGCGGCAAGTTTCTCACCGTGACAAGTGCCATTCGGACGTTCTGGCTTTCGTCCGCAGAACGAAATAAATTCCGACGTGGTTATTTCGCTTGATAATGCTTGTTTGTGCACCTGAGACGTTAGGGTAAGGAAAGAACACTATGTAGTCAAAGAGTGGCCTTCGAGGCAAATTTTCGATCCGGGTGAAGAATATGTGTCGCATGGATCCCTTGTTGACAAAGTCAGTGTACTCTTACAACCACAGCATCTGAAATTGGGGCTTTATGAAGAATTTTGTGAAACCAATGAACAAAGATGGTCAAGATTTTCAATTTTTACTATCCTGCGATTAGCAGTGCAAAAATTAAAGAGATAATATTCATTGGGCCTTAGATCCGTGACTTGATGAAAGATATTACCTTTGAACAGATGCTGACAGATACTGAGAAGGCAGCTTGGCTTGCATTGAAAGATGCGTGCGACAATGTCTTGGGAAACATAATATCTGAGAAGAACAGGGAACTGACAGAACACATGTTGGACTGCTACAGGGCTGTGGGACGCAACGTGCCTCAGAAATTACATTTTCTTCGTTCCCACTTGCATTTATTTCCACCTAATCATGAAGATGCAAGTGACGAACATGGTGATTGATTTCACCAAGATATCACTGCCATAGAATGATGATATAAGGGAAGATGGTCACCAAACACTTTTGCGGATTACTGTTGGACACTCCTACAAGAAGTATCACTATTCACTCACAAACGGAAAGTTTCCAGAAAACTTTTCTAACTTGTAAGAATATTCCAAGCTTTATTTAGCGTTCTCGTAGTTTCATTTTATGTTTTGTATTACAAACAATTAGCTATACAAATTATGTAATGTTCAATCAATTTTGGCAATACAAATATTTTTTGTTACATGATCTTTTGATTAATACACTACAGACTCCTCCTGTTGAGCCGTTTCCAAGTTTCTCGAAAGTGATATATGTGGCGTATATTTTCAAGAAAAATTGGTACGTGATGGAACTTTCTGATCTCATTTTCGCAATCAGCGCATGTGATTTAGAAAATAACACGTATTTTCATCTCGCGGCAAGACAATAAGTTCGAATTTGTTGCACTGTGCCCCCTATCTATCTGAACGAACTCGAGGCCCGACAGGATTAAA
>BOPP01000001.1:25621445-25686428 GCA_017312745.1 Gryllus bimaculatus | reverse complement strand
GGGGGAGGGTCCTTTACATGCATCAAAATTTTGTTTAAATCTCAAAAATTATTCCAAATTGTTGTAAAAAATGTTCCTTTCGAAGAGTGTGAATAACTCTCAAAGTATGGCGTAGTTTCATTTTCATTGGAATTTCTAATTTTTTGAAAATTGCAAAAGTTTTTTCCTCAAAAAAATTTTTTTAACGCTCCTACGACTGAGAAGAACCATTACACGAGACAGAAGTGCAACCCTTCCTCAAATTCCTGCAGATTTCAATAGTGGACCATCAGCAAGTGTCAGCGTGCGAACCATTCAATGAGACATTATCGAAATGGGATTTCGGGGCCGAAAGCTCACTCTTATACCCTTGATAACTGCACGGCACAAAGCTTTACGCCTCGCCTGGGCCCGTCAACGCCGACATTGGACTGTTGATGACTGGAAACACGTTGCCTGGTCTGACGAGTCTTGTTTCACATTGTTTTGAGCGGATGGACGTGTACGCGTATGGTGACAAACTCATGAATTCCTGAACCCTGCATGACAACAGGAGACTGTTCAAGCTGGAGGAGGCTCTGTGATGGAATGGGGCATGTGCAGTTGGAGTGATATAGGACCCCTCTTACGTCTAGATACGATTCTGTCAGGTGTCACGTACGTAAGCATCCCGTTTGATCACCTGCATCCATTCTTGTCCATTGTGCATCCCAAACGACTTGAGCATTTCCAGCAGGACATTGCAGGATTCATGGTGTCAGTTATCTCCAGCACTACTTCAGACATTAGTTGAGTTCATGTATGTGTGCTGGCGGAATCCCTACACAATATTAGGCAGTTAAGTACCATTTGTTTACTCTTCACTCTATAAAGAAAGTGTGTGTGCGAGGCTAGGTGAGGCGTAGAAGGGTGGGTTCGCTCTCTTTCGACTGCTAGTCACCGAACCGAAATCGGATTTGGTACGTTGCAATTTTTATTAGATGGGACGTGTGGTAGGTGATAGTGCAATTTTAAGTGAAGTTGTAACTTCGAAAGAAGGAGGCGAGAGGGCTAGCATGAAATTATAATCAGATTTTGAGAATTTCATAGTTCATGAATTTGAAACAATTGAATGCCATTTAATTGTCAATCGAATTACAGAAAGAACTTATATCGGTGGACGCTATTAGAACAGGGAAGAAACCGTAGGTTTGCGATTCACTGAACGTTTATTTAAATATTAGAAAGTCGCGACGAGAATCATACCCGAGGGTTATTGTCCACGGTTCACTTCCTTGATTGCTTCCAGAACATAATGAGGAGATTCTTCTGAACAATTGCTCGACGCTCCAGAAATATACCGACCTCGCCCTTAAAGTCTCAGCTCAGTGGAACTTAAGGAAAGTGACAACTGAGCAAATAATAATATCAGCTACAGAACTGATCCCTAAAATGACACTTCGAGCACTTGAGTGTTTTCACTTGTACCAGAAGTACATACAATATGCAGAAGCCAGTTATCTTGAATACATGCCGTATTATTAGAAGCCACCTGAAGTTTCTATACACCTGGTCATCATCTGTGAGTGGTTGACAATCCTTCACAAAAAATGTGAAGAATTTAAATAATAATAATAATAATAATAATAATAGTAATAATAATAATAATAGTAATAATAACAACAATAACCAACACAACATGGAAACTTAGCGTACAAAGATAGCTGTCATAGAGTAGATACGCCTCTGCGTATACGTGAAGTGAAAGTAAAAATTATTCCTCCTATTAAGGAACTCTTAAAGACCACTTTTTAGTAGAAGCAATAGTGATTGCTTAATTATTTCACTACATTATGTATTGCAAAGATATATTTCTCACTACATTACAGGTATATTTTGTAATTAAACGCATTTGTAGATACTAATGCTTTAAACTATTTTTTACGAACTATCTCGAAATCTCAAAAGTTTTTGCAAATCTCAAAAGCAATTTCAGAAAGTGCTAGTAAAGTTTTCTCAAAAACTGACCCAAATTTGACCTCGAAAAATTTCCATAAGTAAAGACGTTCTTTTCTATTCTATTCTGAATTCGTCGTGGCAATTAATCTTTTAGAGCGCATTATTGACCATTTAGCAATGAAAACGTCAATTTTACTTCTGTGTTTAGTATATACCAGTAGATTAATCGGCATGGTGTTTTGTTTCAAGCAGTTTGACGAAGAAATATTTTAATATAAGGCTAAATATTAGGAGCACATATTTTAAAGGTTTTAAAAATCATTTTACATAATCGTTACAAATGGTTCGAGAAAGCCCGTGAAATGTTGTATCTCTACGATTCACTTTCGAACATACTTCCCGCCCTTCCTATGCTATGTATCTAACTTATGTAATACTCCGATAGAGAGCAGTAGCATTTAGTTTCGCATTGTCTTCTCGATGACGATTTCAAGTGGGCAAGGAACGTTTAGGTACAAAGACGAAGCAGCGGCGTGATATATAACCATTTTTGGTAGACTTAGTTGCGGTGTAAAAAATTGTTGGGCGTCCACGTGCGAGTTTGACACTTTATTTACAAAACTATAAGTAAGTATGATGCTTTTTACCTAAATGCAATACATAATAACTGAATAAATGTTACATTGATTCTTGAACAAATAATCATTCGCTTTGCAGAAACCATGCAGCCACAAATTATTCTTCTTAAAGAAGGAACTGAAAATTCTCAGGGAAAATCTCAATTGATATCCAATATTAATGCATGCCAAGCCGTTGTTGATGCGGTTAGAACAACCCTTGGTCCCAGAGGTATGGATAAATTGATTGTCGACTCAAACGGCAAATCCACTATTTCTAACGATGGGGCCACTATTATGAAGTTATTAGACATCGTCCATCCAGCTGCAAAAACTTTGGTTGATATAGCAAAATCTCAAGATGCAGAAGTTGGTGATGGTACTACCAGTGTGGTGTTACTTGCTGGGGAAATTCTGAAACAAATCAAGCCCTTTGTGGAAGAAGGAGTTCATCCAAGGATTGTAATTAAATCACTGAGAAAAGCCTCTCAACTTGCTATTGAAAAAATTAATGCTTTATCTGTTAAAATTCAACAAGTTAATGTTGAAGATCATCGTCAACTTCTTGAAAAATGTGCATCTACTGCTCTTAGCTCGAAACTTGTTAGCCAGCAAAAAGGTTTCTTCGCAAAGATGGTTGTAGATGCTGTCCTCCTTTTGGACGAGTTGTTACCTCTTAATATGATTGGCATTAAAAAGGTTCAAGGTGGTGCCTTGGAAGATTCTCTGTTGGTTTCTGGTGTAGCTTTCAAGAAGACCTTTTCATATGCTGGTTTTGAAATGCAGCCCAAAAAGTATAATAATCCTAAAATTGCCCTTCTAAATATAGAGTTGGAATTAAAAGCTGAGCGTGATAATGCAGAAATTCGTGTTGAGAAAGTGGAAGAATATCAAAAAATTGTAGATGCTGAATGGCAAATATTGTATAACAAGTTAGATCTGATACACAAAAGTGGGGCACAAGTTGTGTTGTCCAAATTGCCTATTGGTGATGTTGCAACTCAATACTTTGCTGATAGAGATATGTTTTGTGCTGGGCGTGTCCCGGAGGAAGATTTACGACGCACCATGAAAGCTTGTGGAGGGGCTGTTATGACAACTGCTCATGATCTAAATGACTCTGTTCTGGGAAGATGTGAATATTTTGAAGAGAAACAGATTGGTGGAGAAAGGTACAACATTTTCACAGGTTGTGTAAATGCCAAAACTTGTACCATTGTTTTGCGTGGAGGTGCTGAACAGTTTCTGGAAGAAACTGAAAGATCACTTCACGATGCAATTATGATTGTACGCAGAACTATTAAGAATGATGCAGTTGTGGCTGGTGAGTTGTAAAGTAGTCTTGCTAATGCAGAATAACTTTCTCAATGCGGAATCTAAAGAGACCAGCATTATTTTTCGTATTAGAGAAGATTCTGCATTGTACAGTGTACAATACTGGAGAAGTTGTTTGGTAAGACCGCGATTTATGTTCACATTAGATTTTCGCATTGAGAAAGTTTTACTTTATCTTCTTGAATTATTGCTACTCTTTTAGGCTATCATTATGAGAAGGTAATAGTTATGGGAAAGAGTAATTACTTTCAATTTTACTAAAATATTGTTACAATCCCTTCCAATTTTAAACATCATTTAGAATCAATTCACAGTGATTTTGCTGGACGCATATGAATAGGTATGATAATTCATATTTTTATGCAATTGAATTTGACTGCTGAATATTTTTGTACTTGCTACATTGAATTTTTTCTATGCCTACTTTGAGTAATTTGTTGATATTTTTAGTGTAATTACTTTTTTTCTAGTTTATTCTTTTCAAACATTATAGAGTTAAGTGAAAGTTCAGTAACCCTCCCATTGTTTCTTTTCATGAGATATGGCACACCAGTAATTTGAAATATTATTTTAATGTGGCATTGCCTTTTCCTCTCAAATGTTGGTCTGGTTGTTGCTTCAACTTATTTTCTGATTTCCTAAATTTGCTTTTGAGGCGTGTTACAAACCTTTTATGTATACGTGACTCTTCATTTACTTTCTTAAATGTAGATACATGTCCAAATTTTGAATGTGGTTTCTCATGTGTGGCGTCTTGTTGACAGGTGGTGGTGCTATTGAAATGGAGTTGAGTCGTCATTTACGGGATTATTCCCGCACTATTGCTGGGAAAGAACAATTACTTATAGGAGCAGTTGCAAAAGCTTTGGAGATTA
Organism: Gryllus bimaculatus; assembly: GCA_017312745.1. Taxonomy (NCBI): domain Eukaryota; kingdom Metazoa; phylum Arthropoda; class Insecta; order Orthoptera; family Gryllidae; genus Gryllus; species Gryllus bimaculatus. The sequence continues at coordinate 25,681,684 of BOPP01000001.1, read as the reverse complement.
TTCCTCGTCAATTATCTGACAATGCAGGCTTTGATGCAACAAACATTTTGAACAAATTGAGACAAAAACATGCACAGGGAAGCTGTTGGTATGGTGTTGATATTTCAAGGGAAGATATAGCTGATAATTTTGAAGCATGTGTTTGGGAACCTGCAGTTATTAAGATAAATGCTCTCACTGCTGCCAGTGAAGCAGCTTGCCTTATTCTGTCTGTAGATGAAACTATTAAAAATCCAAAGTCAGGTGATGGTGCTCCTCCAGCCATGGGCAGAGGCATGGGCCGTCCCATGTAATTTGTTTTGTTTTTCAGTTTTTGGCTATTATTACCACTTTATTGAACACATTAGTTCTTTCAAAAAATGATTCATTTACACAAATATTTTTCATCAGGTATTGTTTCTATGCTTTAAATGATCTATTTGTTTTTTACTAATATGAACATGATGCAAATAAGAAACTAAGGAGGTAGAGTTGCAAGATATTAATAGATAATGAATGAACATGTCATTCATGAATCAGTTGAGTATTATTAAATTGTAGAAAAAATGAAAATTATTGAAGATAATTTAATACATGCTTCTGTATGTTCTGTAATTTGTATTTGGTGTCCAGTTTTGCTATACTTGTGAAACTTCTCCAATATTAGAGGTAATGAAATTAAATTATAATAAAATTCATTGGCTTTGTTCATTATTTGAAAGCACATTCCACAAATAGGCCAGTTTTTGTGTAGTGCTTATTTTGGTTTATAGTGAAGTTTTTTAAATAATGTGTGATAATTTCTGTCACAAATAAAGCAAATATAAGATTAATATTAAGAAATTAACTCTCTAACTTCATCCCAGAAATGTGTAAAATCTATACTAACTTGTGAGAACTTCAATATTCATCGATTTGGAATATATTGCTTATCATTACAATATTAGTTTCAGGTATTATCTGGAGGTCATTATTTTTGTAGCCAAAACTAAAGAACTACTACCACATTTGAAAATACTTAATCTTCTTGAGAACTTCAGTGTCTTAATTTATAAAAGTGGTTTGTATTTCAGTGAACGTTTGTGCTGTTAAAAAATGATCTTTTATTAAACTGCTGTGAAATAAACACAATTTTGTTATTTTTAATATTTCATTCCTTGATTTTCTACTTATCCTCCATCCTACCAGTTTACCTATTACTTTAAGTAGCGTGATACCAAAAATTTGATTTGGAATTAAGATGTAGAAAGTTGCAAGGCAGCCTTTTGACAGCCAATCATTCCTTTTCCCTTAAAACTTTCTAATTGGGAAGGAACTTACTCTCTCAGAATTACGAAACGAATGTTCCATTAAGGAGCTAGGTACGATATAGTATTTGATGTATTGTTTCACGAAATTCCACCGGTCCACACTTATGTATTGAACGATATTGGACTTAGCGCAGTCGCAACGCGAAGTCTGCCTTTCGATGTTCTGGACGCGACAGTTGTGAACAAATTATTTTAATCTGCGGAAACTGAGACCTCTAAAATTTAAATCAATTTTTTATTGATACAGACCATTCTTGTCTTTGACATCTAACGTAAAAGCTGGCGTATTTGACAAGTGCAGTAGGGTGGTCTCACTTCATTCAATGGAAACTTTCTCGTACTGCATGTTGGGAATCCGTCCGAGTAGTTGGGTTGTAGTAAAACAGTATGGCGGTTGTACTACTCTCTGTGGTCAGTTGTAGAATAATTTTTATTACAGTACCGTTTTCAGTTTCATTTCATACATAAGTAAGTAATCACGTACATTGATGTGTAGATGGTCTGCATCGGTCTGGACTTTGGATACTGTGTATGGAAAATTTCTTGCCTGTTTTGTGTATTTACTATGACGCAAAAGTAAGAGTACATTTGCACTTTTCCTGATTAAAGTAATCGTGTGGAAAGTTGCGAAACATGATGCTACGAGTCCGTAATTAAAGATGCAATGAAGTAATTACGCCGCGTTGCGATTAGTGTAATGGATATTCATCTCGGCTAGTTGTCAGCGAAAGTGTTTCAAATGACAAAATTTGGTTGGCGATTTAAAATGGGTGACGAATGTCTTGTCATTCATAAGGACTATGATAACCTATTGTCACATCAGAATTTACTGGATGTTGTTGAAACAACGAAGATTTTAGGGATGCGTTACCGAAATTGGTAGCAATGTGATGTAAATTTTGTAATTTTCAGACTTTTTTTGTCTGTATTGATATTAGATAAATTAATTGTTTACTAAAATGAAATTGTAAATATTACATCGGAGAATTTTTATTTTTAGAAAAAATGTGCTTCACTGATGGGTAATGAAGAGGCTGCAGAATGGAGTCTCCGCCAGCATGTTCTACCTGGTCTGAAGCATTCCCTTCGAGTGAAGATAGTGGCTTATTATTAACCAGTGGTCACAGTGGGTCTGTATCGAGTGGAAGCTGTGCTGGAGCTCTTGCATTGGAGGTAAGGATTGATTGATGGAAAACACTGCAACCTCTTATGATTTGGCTTGAAAATAATGGAAGTTTTGAAAAAGGGTAGAATATTTCTCAGGATATACCAGTTAACTGAATCACTCTGTGCAGAATTACAGAGCAATGAAATATTGCGTTAAACAGTTTTGGTAGTCAATATTTGGCAATCGCAAATAAAATTATCTTGTATCAATGAATGCTGGTTAAATTAAAATATTCTTTGAAAATCTAAATAATTGATTGAAATGGAAATGTTTATGTTAGGATTGCTATACATAAAAAAAAACAAGTTGTGAAAATATTGGTATAAAATAATTTAATGTTATAGTGCATTTGCAAATTTAGGTAAATCAGAAACTTATGGTTCTTAAATTTTGCACCATTGATTTTTATATACATAGTGTTTTATAGAAAGGCTGATATTGGATTTGATTGGTTTATCTGTTGGAATTTTGTTGTCCAATCCTATTGTATTTTTTTTAAATCATATCATGAAATATAAATTTATTTCAGAAAATAATTTGCTGTGAACAAGAAAAATCAAACAGTGTTGGGTCTCTAATTGTTTTTGTCCATGAGTGAATTTTATTTATCCACATGATTTATTTTTGCATTAATATCTATGTGCTAATGAATGTTTCCTTGTTTATCTTAGGAGGAAAGTGATGATGATGGCAAGTCTTTATCAACACCAGAAACATTATCAGATGGTGCTGCTGATGATGACGATGATGAAAATTTTAACACCCTAAAAAAAGGCCCAGGTTGGCCAACTGCATTGGCTCCTCCTCCTGAATTTCAAGATCAGCCATCACCTACTATATTGCAGCCTCTGTATATTCAAAAATTTGCATCACGTCTTGTTGCTGTTTTGTTGGAGGAAGCTTTGCTTATTGCGTGCAAGGCTACATGGTCCATCCATTGCTCGCAGGAATGCCATCCAGGTGGTGTTGTTAGTATTTTGGGTGAAGTGAGCAATAGTAAAAGCTGCTGGTCAGGCCCCAGGCTCTGCTGGACTCCTGAACTACCTCCTGCTTCAGCCAACCCTGCTAATGCAAGACTTGGTTCTCATAGTTCCCTAGCTTCATCCCGGCTCAGCAGTTCACATAATTCACTTGCTGTACCTGTGGGTCGAGGTGATGACTCATCAGCCTTTATTACTTCAGCTATGTCCCATGATGACATTAGTGACTTGTATAATGTGCCCTTTGACAGTGATATTTATGCAGTGCCTGTGGATGTGGTTCGTCCCCAAGCCTGTATACCTCCAGTACCTCCGCAAAGACCACGTCGTCATCAACACCACCATCACCATCATCATCATCGCAAAAGGAGGCGACATGCTTCATCCGGTTCACAGTCAGAATTGGAGCGTCAGGCAGCATTGCGGGGCAGGGCGGCAGCTAGTGCAGCTAGACTGACAAGTGGGAATGGAGGTGGCAGCAAGAGACATAGTGTACCCAGCAGTGTTACTGGAGGCAGCAGTGCAAGGCAGGTGTGTTCTACAAGCAGTACAGAAGGTGGTGGTGTTATAGGCTGCACGGAACCAGTACATATGACTCTTCATGAAGTTCGACAATACCTGCAAAACCTTTATTCTAGTTCAAGTGATTCCATTGATAATAAGAGCAAGACTGATGCTGTTCCCAGTGTTTCCGCCCATAAGCCTGGTCGGTCCACTCATTCAGGCACTAGTGAGTCAGCTGTTAAAAGTTCAGGTAGTGCTGTTACTGTTGTAAACAATAATGTTAGAAAGCACAAAAAGAATACGTTTGTGATAAATATTAAAAATAAAAAAGCCAAAGAGTTGTGTGATGTGTTGCCCCAGAAAGACAATAGTGAAAAGGACAAGGTAAAAAAATCAACTGGTCGACATAGTTTCTCTTCAAATTTGAAACAAACGCTTTGTAGTATTTTCCGTATTCGCAAACCATTATCACCAGACCATCATAGTGCACCTGTGAGTGTTAGCTGTACAGTAGTGGCATCTCCTGAAGTGGAATGTCAAGCTCCAAAGGCCCCATTTTTAATGCGAGCTTTACCGCCATTGCCTGCCAAAGCTGTTGAGCAGTTGGGAGGCTCTGAGGAACCAACATCTCCTGAGCCAGTAGCTCCTATGCCTTCGCCTGAAGAAGGACCAAGTGGAAATTTTGAAAGTGAAGGTGACTTAGCTGGTGAAGAACTTAGTATGGACTTTGCTGCAAGTATTGAAAAAGTTAAAGATGTAAGTGGGTTAGAATATTAATGAATTGTTGATGTAATAAAGTTTGTGACTCTTTTTTAAAGAAAAGTTCAGTTTGTTTTGATGAAAGTTATTATATAGTCTTTGTGAAAAAAATTAATTTGATCTTACTTAAGGGCCTAAATGTTGTTATTTTAAAGCATTTTTGACATCTTGTTACAGTAATTTTAATTTGAACTGTGTTGTTTCCTTGCAGTATGGCTGGTATTGGGGACCCATTTCAGGCGAAGCTGCTGAAAAAGTTTTGTCGAATGAACCAGATGGTTCTTTCATTGTACGAGATAGCAGTGATGATCATTACATATTTTCTCTGACTTTTAAATTAAATGGTTGCATAAGGCATGTGCGCATAGAACATGATCAAGGTAAGTATTTTTAATGAACATTGATCACTTTCTATCGTTCAAGCATCCTCCTCTTAGCTCTTCTTTAAGAAAACCACAAGATGTGTGGTGCGTGAAACATCGCAGAACAGTAGGTCTAATTCCGCAGAAATCAGTTTGAAGTTGCCAAATCCCTATTTTTGTAATCTAAAACTTATTTATTGATTGTAAATTGAACTGCATACTTCTGCACGTTTGTGTGATAAAAAATTTTTGTTTTATTTATCTGTAAAAATGGAGATTAATGTTATTGGAGAGTTATGTGTGCAGGTGTCTTTATTTCTTCCCTTCAAACTGTGTGGTTCTACAGATTTCCATTTACGGCGTGTTCTTGAATTGGTCTTGTTCATCCAGTGACATGGCCATTACTACAGTCTGTGGTCGTAATGTCAGCCATAAACCTCAATTAAAATTATTGACTGGCCTGTATTCGACATGACCTTTCAACATGAAAGTGCTGTAGCCAGATGGAGAGAATGGAAAGATCAGCAACATACTTGTATACACAAATAAATTTATGTTCAATTTTGAAACAACGTTTTTCAAGGTTTGTTATGGCTTAAGTCAAGGTTGTTTAATGTAAATCTTGGAGATTTTAGGCCAGTGCCTCACTCTGTACTTGGGCGTGCACATGGGAAGTGAGTCAACTTTGCCATTAAAATATTTTAGCTTAAAAATGTATAGGAAATTTTGCAACAGCCTTTAAAATTTTAGTGATGAAGCTGCATTTAATTTTATGACATAAAACACATTCATTATGTTACTGCTTCTACTCTCTCTACATCACTATCATGCAAATTGGTCTATCTAAAGTAAAGTTCATCTAAATTACATTTCTTTCTAAATCATTTTGTGTTTTAGGTCGTTGAAGTGGGGTGAAATAAACAAAATTTGCACACATACAAAATCTCCAATGTTACCTTCTTATATCCTTAAAATTATCTTGACAGTAGTCTCATCAAAACAGTGAAAAATCTTTTCAGTTTGAGGAAACGTACAACATTAGGATATTTCACTTAAACTTTCTCCTTTTTGTGGATAAAATAATTTATGGCATCAGTGAGTAAAGTAAGATTAATTTGTGACGGAGTAAGATAACTCTTAAAGCAAAGTTAGAAGTCGAGGAGGTTAAATTACTATTGTCGCATTTTACTCACTTTTTTTATAATAATTAATATTTGTATGTAGAAAATATGAATTTGTATACTGGAAAATAGATTATTATTTTTCTCTGAAATAATGTAATAAAAATAGCGCTGACTAATTTTGATATTTAAGAGATTGTGATTCTGAAGTACATGTTATTTCATTGTGCTAATTAATATGAAATACTGCATATTAGGACTCAGGTTATTGAAACATTAAGAATGCAGTGATGTATCTTTTTTCACATCGTGTTAATTTTTTTGTGATATTTATTCTGTACTTCGGTGATGTTGTTTGATATACCGTCTCCATTTTCCAAGGAGTAAAGGGAGTCCAGCTTCTGTTTTAATGACATAATATATAACTTAAGCTGTATGAATAGAATGAATTAAGATTTATGATTTTACTTCTGTACTTACATTTAGAGCAATTCATGTTGCTGGAAAATTACAATAATTGCTGTAATTAGGAAATGAAAGATTTTCAGTTTGGGGTTTCTCAACACTATTTTTTTGGCATGTTTTGGGTAATGTTGTTTTCAGTGATTCTCAAATATTGAGGGGGGGGGGTGTTATGGGGAAACCATAAAACCCATTTAAATATTTTTATTATTTTAAAATAAAAGAACAAAACTTAAATTTAAGGTGTTGAAATGTTCATTACAAACTCAAATTTAATCACAAAATACACAAACAAAACTGGCAGTGTGGATTTTTTACCCTTTGTGGTCAGCTGCTCTGATTGATAGTTTTCTGTGATTTCTCTATTAAAATTGAGGTGAATTCCAAAGAACTGCCATAACAAATGGGCCAAAGATTGTGCACTATGTTCCCGCATCCTTGTCCTCTCTTTTCTCCTTAATCACACCCATACGCTGACACAGGGTATTCTCACATCAGGAGATGAGCTAAGACCTTGTCGCATCTGAAACGGTACCCAGGTGGGAGAGATAGAGGGAGGCGATATCCCTCGTAAACGTATGTGTACGTTGCCTTTGGATCTCACTATCCAATTAGACAAGAATAGAATGGGAAGGAATTTAACCCATATAAGAATAAAGGATAGTGAGTGCACCCTCAGTGGTACACGTCAGAAACAAAGGTCACTTGCAGCGTTTCAAATGCCTGGCAAAGAACTACATAAACCACCCGCCTTCCACAACTCCATATCCTCTCTGTCCTAGCCCAGCGTATGAAAATTAATTTCACTCAATTGTGTTCGCGAAAGTTAATGGATATTAATAGGCTGTGTTCTACTGCAATTTTACTGAAATATACTAGATTCTCTATTTTCCTAATGCTCTTGGGGAAGGTCATAACTGAGAGGAGTCATCTAATTATATGGTAATGGCAGAAATGAAATAATCAGTATGAATAAACATAGAAATATATAAATAAATTATTGCCTTTATTGTTCAATTTATATTAAACAGTATTCAATACAGGCTACAACATTTAAAAATTTTCCCCCTTCTTTTCATGGACTCTTGTACATTTTCTTTTAGTTTGTATTTTCTTTTTTTCATTTATTACAGATTTGTTTAGTAAGAAACGTACACACTTTTTTAAAATACATTCTTCAGATAAATGCATTTCACAAAACAATGTATCATTGGGTAATTTGAAATTAGAGTAAAACTTTTTCTCCAAATTATTTCATTAAATGGCAATTTGTTTCTAGAAAAGTTTACAATTATTCATGAACATTCTATAAAAACATCATTACATTAAATAACGCATCATAATAAATCATTACAATACATAACAAAAAATACATGTTTTTCTTAGAGTATTATGTAAATTCTTAGAGTGTTATGTGTATGAAATTTGCAGTAGGCTACAAATTTCATACAATCAATCATGGACGTTTAATTAAATGCTCACCTCTAAATTGCAAAACATCCTTGTATTCCACTAAGACCAAATCGAAATGGAGAAAACTCGAAACTGTTGCGATTGTGTCCGCTAAAATAAAAGAACTTGAAATGCGAAACACATACATGAACACACAGAACACTAAAGGAACTCATGAACGTATCTTATGGCAATAAGATTCACTCTTCTTCCATGTAGAAAACACATGCAGGCTGAATGTGACGTACAAATACAAGCAAAAACCACTAGCCAATCATTGCTTGATATTCTTTCATGTAGCGCTCCAAGTGGCCTGGCAGTGTGTTGCAAATTTCCCTATCTCACCTTTACCCCTGTGATTTAACCTCTTGGGATAAAATATTTCTACATTAATGGGACTAATAACCATAATGGTTGATGTGCTCAGAAACGTCAGTGTCAATGAAACAAAGGCAACACAAGTGCAAAATTAACTTTCAGTAAAACCCAAACTTGTTTTGCAGCTTTGCTACATGTTACACATTACTTACTTTATACTCAAACATAAGAATATTTACAAAAAATTATATTACCAGAATTATACAAGTGTTTAAAATCCTAAAGGGGAAGGGGAGTTAATCTTGGGATGCACCTTGCATATAATTGCTGAATGTACTTAATTAAGTACTAGTGGCAAGACTTACCCACACCAAAAGACAGCACCAATTTGTCACGATAACTGCAATTAGTCGCATGTCAAAGAAATTAACATTTTTGTTTATTACACCATTGTAATCAATCCAGAGAACTGCAGCAGTTGCAATAGGTCATAAGACAATGGACCAATTAAAAACTGCATATCTCCTCTGTTTCAGTAAGACGAATAGCCATTCCTCAAATTTTGGCTACTGCAAGTAGTTGTATGTCAGATAGTTTTAAATTATAAGTCTGTCTCACTCATGATAATAGTTCTTCTATTAACTTATTAATCTTAAATTGAAAAGTCCAAATACACCATAATTTTGTTTCTTTTTGTCAGAAAAGCTTCTTGATAATGAATTATTATTGTCAATTGCAATTTTGACAGTAATTCTCAATCTAGTCTCACTTACTGTGAGAATTTCTCACTTAATAAGCAGCTTCAACATCAGTTTTTTTAAATGTTTCTTAATGTTATTGACAAATTGGTGGTGTTAATTGGTAAATTCGCAAATTCATTCTAATAACCGAGATATAGTTTTGAGACCTTAAGTGAGCGTTAACTTACAACCTTTTGTGTTGAGCCATTGAAGCCAAGGGGTTTGACATACTTTTCTACATATGTTGTAGAAAAGTTAAAAATGTCAGTTACTAGTACCATAAGACACAAGTTTTTGGAAATGAGTTGTAGAGGTAAAAATTTTCTCTAGCTTTCTCAACATCTACTTCTGATGAACCGTGTGACCAAGTGTGTAGATATAATTGAAATAGAATTGCTGTCACTGGTATTTTGTTTGTTATACAGCATTAATTATTTTCAAACATTTTTGCATGGTCACAAGCAACCTGTGGACTCTCAAACTACTGAACCTCTTGATTCTTTAATTGAACCAGGCGATGCAACTAGGCCAGAGATCTCCCCTACTACTTTGGAGTCATTCAAAATATTTGATTCAGAAAGCATTGGACATTTTACTGATGGTAATTTCAGTCCACTTTTATAACCAGAAACAGAAGAATTATTTCTGAAGCAAGTTGAGGAGTTCCATTTCTAAGATTGTTGCATGTTGATGATTTTAAGCAAGTTGATACAATGAGAAGTTCTATTTCTAAGATGTGGTGCATCACCAAGAGCTGAAAATGAAAATCCTCAAATATCATTTACTGAAGAATTCAGCGTCTTAGTACACTACTTGCAAAGTGACGTGAGGAATAATCTGATGATGTCTATCCACCATCTGTATGTGTACGAAGTTCATCAGAAGACTCATAAGAGATTGTTTTTTAGTACCAAAACTGACAAACAAACAAGCCAAACCGCAAATAAAAGAAAACGTAAGGGGAAAATTCTAAGATTTTTCAGAATGGAGGAGGCAAAAAACCAAATTGCGCTTGCATGACAAGTCGTATTTTGGTTTGAAAAAGGATCATTCAGGGATATATAAACTGTTGAAAACTGTTCATGTGGTCATCATACTGCACAGCCATCCAAAGAGGGGCCCAAGGCAAGCCTTGGAGTGTGATGCTTACACAGATGATCATATATTCATAAACATTTGGGCCTTGCCAAAACGAAAACAATTATTTTATGGAGAAAATATTGCTGACAAAAGCCCAAAGTCAGGAAGCTTACTGACAACTCAAAAAAGGTCAGGTTTTATTTCTGTTCATCTGTAAACAACACAAATTATGGCAAAGTAAAAAAGAAGAGTACAAAAAATGTTTCTGTGTACACTTAACACAGAAAAACAACTGCAATCATGGACTCACTACAGCAACCAGACGACATCAGCCACTATCTCCTCTCCTAGGCACGTGGCAAATGATGAGAGCCCATCACTCATTGTGAATGACTTAGAGAATTGGCTGAACTGTCTTGCTAAAATATTACTGCACTACTGTCATTCATCAAGTACTTGAGTTCAGAAACTCTACCATTCTTACTACCATAGGCCAGGAAGACTTTGATAAATTTATGTGACTATTATAGTAGTGCCAGACCAGGCACAAAAATTGGAGATCTTTATGTAAATGATGTAGTTGCCTTTCAGAAGACCCGGGAAGGAGTGCTAAACTTTAAGCTCAACTTCCGTGACGAGTTGGTACCGCTTCAAAAACGATGTAAACTGTCACCAGTAGCCAAGGGCTCCAAGTAATAAAATGGACTTTGCCTAATTGAAAGAAGCAAATATCTACACTTTCAAGAGCTAAAAGAACTAATTACCAAAGGCTATAGATAATTTTACACTAATCTTTTATCTAATTGACGATGTTACCCAAATTTGACTATTTTGTAAATATTTCAAAACTATTGAAACTATTTCAGCAGTCCTATTTTCATAATATAACTTATTTTTTGGATAATTTCATAATATTTTTGCTTAATTTGGTTTCATTTTAATTGGTATCACTTTTGTCGAATTTGCCATATATCAACAAAGTAGGCCAACTTTGTTGTACAAATAGTAGTTTGTCAGTCCAGCTTATGACGAAAACAACTTACAATAAAAATATAATGGTAGTTAATTATCACCTTTCCTGTCACCATGTTTGACGCAATTACGGAAGGAGAATATGAATTGAATTGAATTGAATATGCCTTATTTTACGTGGTGAGACTCGGGCCATCAGGCCCGCTCTTCCGTCTGACCACGCAGATTTCGCTACGCTCCTTTCATATAGCAGAGAAAGAAGGTATTTCTTGGGCAAGAAACAGGCGATTTGAATTTAGCTCAGAGGCGTCATTTAGGCTTGAGGATCTTTTACATGCAAGTAAATCTACGAACATGGGACAGCCGGCTTTACTTCCCCTCCGAAGGAAGGCGTACGAAGGATTTTTTCGCCCTTAAAAATCCACGGCTTCGATCTGGTTTGAACCCGCTAACTTGGGTACAACAGTCCAGTACGCTAACCATTACACCATCGCCGCCACCATATTCTGCTATGTTTTGCAGCCTAAAGAAATTGAAATTGTGACCATGTTACTGAGTAACAATGCATTTTAATAATTAAATTTGTTCAAAGAATTTGTCACCCCAACCGGGATTTGAACCTTGCCTTTCTGGTTTACGCCCAGCTTCTCTGACCACTAAGCTGCCGACACAATCTACCTTTTGAACAAAATTTTCACGAGCACAATTATCGCTTCTTGCTTGTTGTGACAAATATATACATACAAGGAGCAATAATTGCGCTCTTGAAAACTGTTCAGAGGATAGATTGTGACGGCAGCTTAGTGGTCAGAGCAGCTGGGCTTAAAACAAGAAAGGCCCAGGTTCGCATCGTGGTCAGGGTGACCAATTCTTTCATCAAATATAATTTTAACAGTAATATTGATGGGTAATAAAATATCATGATTTTACTTTTGGGGAAAGTGACTCAAGACAGGGAGAAGTAGAGAACGGTTTTTATTCCACCTAAAAACTTTGGTAGATTTGTCGTAGGATCTATTGTGTTTACCATATGTAACAGTAAAGGATGAATAAGAATATATAATATATTTGTACAAAAGCTTTCTTTTTACTTAAACACTATTTTTTTCCCATAAGAAATTGTGTTCATGTAGTATACTATGCTCAGTCACATCTACCTAACGTTGAATTCAGGGGTATTAATCACTCTATGCTGCTAGACTGCTCCACAACTCTTATCTTCACTTTTGTAGGGGTGATTCCCCCCTTGGCAGACTCCTTTCTATGCATCCTTGCTAAAGACAGAGGCTTATTATTACAGAGAACACCACTTATTAGCATGCAATTGGTGGTACAAACAGCATCAAAAGAAAAGACTAGGATTTCAGGACAAGTTTTTTCATTTCTGATTCTACAGTCCACTTTAAGTGTTCTTGATCAGTGAGATGGGCTATATGAGGATAGGTGGTCACCCCATCACTTGGTCCTAAGAATGGGAAAGGGAACACAATAGGCAGTGACATAGCGTTGTGAGGGCAGCAGGGATTGCCTGGCCCGGGCTGCAAAATTTCACAATAAATAGTATCTTGTAAAAATTTGAACCTTTTCATTTCGTATTTTTGTCACACCTACAATTCAAGGCTGATGGAAAAGAGCACAGAATCTTTCATTACTCATTCTGAGACAACTTCTATAAATGGTGTATAATGACAGCTTGTTCATTATAGTGACTGGCAACACCGTGTGTATTGACTTGTAGGAATTCCTTTTATTTTGTGCTTGGATTGTTTATGACTAGTTTTCAGCAAGAGTGACTTCTATCATATAAAGAATAGTGTTTAAGATTGTAAAATCACACTTTCAAATTAGATTACAGTAGGATAAGTTCCTTCAGGGATGTCTGTAGATGATGCTTTGACAATTCAAAAAAAGTTTCATTGATGGATCGTCTGTTGTGCAATTCACATTAACTTAATCGTATGTGCTTTCCAAACTGTGATTTTAGTGTTCACGGGAACACGTGTAATGATTGTTAGAGTATGAAAGTTCATTGAAAAATTGTATTGTTCATGTACGTATACATTTGACTATGTAAGTATTAAATATTTTCGTTTGTATAAATGTTTTTAATTTGTGTAATTGGAAGTTTAACTATATCTGCTATATTGTTCAAGCTTTAATTTATTTGTAATTATTTTGAATCGCTCTATGATACTTTTGTGTATGCATCCAACACTAGCAAATGAGATTATTATATTGTAAAACGTATACACGACTTTTTTATTTACAACCTATACAATACTCAACAATAATGATTGTTCTCCCTGAAACATTCTTTAGAATTGCAGAATCTTTTAGACTTTAAATTAAATTATCTAAATAAGGAGACTGCGAAATTTCCTCCAACCCGGACTGCTGACACTGATGTTACGCCACTGACAATAGGCAAGGAAGGATTGCACACAATCTTTGACACGATTTCTAGGGTGCAGCTCGGTTATTCACCTGGAAGCGATTAGGGAAACTATAGAAAACCATGGATCAGAGTACTTGGCCTACGACTTGGAACTGAACAAGTGCTTAAAACGCACTTATGTTAAGTACACAGACAAATATTTGCCACCTGGCAAGGATTGATTTTGGAGCCTCTCTGGTGTTGGTATTTTTTAAAGGTATTTTTCTGGTACCTTTTAAAGCGGAAAATACTCTGTTTTTTCAGATGCATCGATCATATAAAAAGATAATTATAGGATTCTCACTTGAAATGGTTTTCTGTTAAAACAACTTTTATTTTTAAATTAAATGATGTCACAATCACAAAACCTTAACTTTTGGGCTGTGACAGTTTTCCATTGGAGATATTATTATTTTTTAAAAGAGTTAATAAAAGATAGGAAATTTTGTTTGAAACCTAGAACTAAAACTGTAATGAAAATATTTTATTCACCAACAAGAAAGTAATTTGAAATGGTTTAAACTTTTGGTATTAATAGATATTACTCTTACGCTTACCAGTAATATATATTTTCTTGCTGGATTTACAGGTAACTTTAGTTTTGGAAGCTGCACAAAATTCAAAAGCCACACTATCGTAGATTTTATCGAAAACGCTGTAGAGCATTCTAGATCTGGTCGATATTTGTTCTTCTTGCACCGAAGGCCTGTTTTAGGACCAATGCGAGTTCAACTCTTGCATCCTGTATCTCGATTTAAGCAGGTTCAAAGTCTCCAACATATGTGCAGGTTAGTATCTACTATATTAATAACATTTAATTTTTTTATTCATTTCCATTTATTGTGTGTTGTTTATTGTTTTCATTCTTAGATGGCAAATTTTTGTTAAATGATTTTAATTAATAGAAATTTCTTGAAAAATACATAGATTGAAGTACAACAAATAAATTATCAGTTATTGATGAAATTCTGTTTGTATATAAATATAGAGCGTTTAGAAGAGAAGGTATGAGTACTCAGGCTAGTACCACAGACAACTATTAATAATAATACTTACATTGTGTTAGTATCTTGGACTTGCAGCAGTGCAGCACTATGCTCACTTTGATTGGCAAAACATACAGAATGATCAAAACCCATTTTATTCTTGTAATTTTTGTTCATTATTTATATAACTAATTATTTTTTAATTTTTATGATATTAACCCCTTCTGGTAGCTTCATGTATCTTTCTTTATAAAATATAATTAAATTGGAAGATATAAAATACAAACACTACTTTTTAATATAAATGAAGTTTTACTTATGATATAAAAATATTGTATTACTGAACTGGACTCGGAAATATTGACTATTGCCTTTCAAGAAATAATATATCCATTTTCAAAGAACATCAGAAAAGATTATGTCTTGATTTCACAAAAATTACAAGAACTATCTACTCCAGCAAAATATGTGTTTTTACGTCTCTTGAAACTTAATATTCAACGCATTCCATGACAACTCTTCAGAGCTATTAAACCAGTATATCAACTATTTGCTGTTATTGAATTTGTTTGAAAGTAAAATTGCTCCACAAATTTCTGTTTAAAGATATGAATTTCGTACTGTCATAACATTACTTAAACCTGTAAGATTGAAAGTTAGTTATTTGTTTTATTTACATTAAGATTTACGGGTTTACTTTCTTTGTACATTTGCATTACAATTTAACTACCAGAATTGTTATTATTTTGAATATTTGGATATTTTAAAGTTTATGGCATTTGATTCCAGGTGATATTGAATTTCCATTGGCACATTACTATTGGAAAATAAGGAATATTTTATTTTAATGTCAAAATATATTCTTGATTTCCTCTTCACAATTTTCTGTACTATACATGTATTTTGAGACCTATAAGAAAATTTGGAGAAACTTGTGATTACAATTTTAACTTCCACAAATTTTTGCATTCCTTTCCACCAATCATAAACCAATTTTAGTTTTTTTTAATATGATTATGGTAAAAATATGAATGTTTGCAAAATTTCAAAAAAAACATATTCTTCTCTTTTGGGGGTGAAAAAAGTCTTACCTCTTCACATTGTTTGTAGCTAGTTTTGCAAGTAGGTGAAAAGATCTGAAACATTTTATTGAGTTTTAATTAAGCTCAAATACATTAATCGGGTAGCTCCTAACTTAAATGTGAAAAGCACACTAATAAAAACTCTAATAAAAAAATAACGATGCAAATAATAAATTCAATGAACAACTGAAACACACACAAAAAACTCTAAATAAATATACTAAATAAATTATGAAATTGAACCACTTTCTGTTACACTACCAAAAAATCATAAGTGAAGAAGTTTTTCTTTCTGATTAACATTTAAATCCTGGGCAACTAGTGATGACCATTCTGCAGTGGCAAAGTGTGTTCCTAAAAAGAAGAGTATTTACCAAATGCAGAGGAATTTATTATAAGATCACACTTTCTTTTCTATACGCTCTGATAAATGTGTACTAAATGCACTTTAAATTATCAAACTTTCCTATTACTTTCATGTGAATTTTCTTTTAATTGATTTTATTGATTAATGATATAACTTAGTGCTTGGTATTATATCTTAATATTTTTTAAATAATCTCAATACTCTAAATAAGGGGCCTAAAATGAATCATTTGCTGTTAATGTAACAAGATTTTAAGGTTCTGTTACACAACTCTAGTAGTCTCTGCAAAGCATTTGAAATTTCATTTATAATTAAGGTTAAACAATGCACATTAAGATTTTATAAAAAATAAGTAATTTAATTTCATTCAACAGTGATACAGTGTGAAATGATGTTGTATAATCAAAAATTTGAAAGTGGGAAACACTGATATATTTTCAAAAATCTGAATGGGGTAATTAAGGGAGGAAAGAATGAGAACTTTCTATTGTAGGAATTCGTTTAATTCTTAGAAGGTTTTCATTTTTAAGATATTTATGATGTCTTTTATTTATGATACTTATAATAAGGAATACAAAATTGTTTGAAAGAATGAAAAATATTTTAAAAGTTGATAGTTTAAATTTGAGGCTGAACATGGGGCAAATGCTTCAGAGTAAAGTGAACTGAAAGCCAGGATTTTCAATTGAACATTGGGATTTAGAGTTTTCTGATTGTTAAAAGTTGAGTAGAACTAAGGAACCCTTGCACAGTTTGACTTTTGCACAGTTTAGTGGATGTTGTGTAATCTGAAGTTATTTTCATAGTCTCTCTCCCCCACTCAATAGTAGGATTTAAAGGTTTCTGGTTTTGTAAACTTGAGTGAAATTATGGAACCCTGGCACAGTTTAACCAAGATAGATTAGTGGATGTTGCATAAACTAAAGTTATTTTCATAGCCTCTCATTCATGCTTTGCTCCTTGCTACTTGTTTCATTGTTCAGCTTCATGTTTCAGTACATTATCATGAATAAAATTAAATAATGAGGTTTCCTTAAGAAGTTTATGTGGATGAATTAATAAATAATTTTAGTCTGAGTATGTCAAGTAGAAGTATATTTGTTTACTAATTTAAGTCTCTCTGTGACAGATTTGTTATATTAAAATTAGTTCGAAGAGATTTGATCCCGACTCTCCCTCTGCCACGGCGGCTTCTAGATTATTTGAGCACTCCTCATTATTATGCTGAACAATTGTTGGAAGAGGAACATCAGAGAGCAAGTTCTGTGGGAACCTCACCATCAGTGGATGGTGGTTCACCGGCAGCTGCCTTTTTACCTCCCATCTTTCCATCACATCTGCCTTGAGCCCTTTGAAGGGGCTGTGAATAGTGTGGTATATTGTGCTTTAGATATGGCTCATGTGAGGGTTACATTTTATAATGAAATGTCAATTTTGAGTGTGACGTAATTTATTCTCTTCTCTACAAGAAATAACTTGTGGCTAATGGAATCATACCACAAGGATGATCAGAGATATGGCCAGTGTATTGTCCTTAGGATTTGATCATTAAATGAACAGCAATACATGGGCATGAGTGTAACTAGTCAAAGAAACTTCTCTGAGTTTGAGAAGTTTTGTGTCCGAAATTGTAGAAATACAGAAAAATTGTGTAAGCCTAACGGCTGTTGGTGTAAAGGTGGCTGCTGTTACATGCTTTACACATGATGCAATTGCTGATTTAGTAATAAAACAAGAAAGCAATGTACCGGGTAAAAAGTTGATAAGATACAGGGAACAATCCGGCCATTTACAAAAATTAATAAAAATGAAAATGAATTGAAGAATATACATCATCAGAAGTCACATGATAATAGGGCCTAAGATGTGAAAAAAAAATCCTTTATTGTTTCTAGAGATCTTTAATGCTTTAAGTAACAGCACAGTAACGTATTGTGAATACATAAATAAGCTTCTTTTACAATGCAATATCTCTAGCATTTTCCCAGTACAACTCTGCAATTTGACACAATTGTTAGCAGCACAATTGCAATTATATCATATTTCGTATTAAATTGATAACTTTTAAATTGCATTTATTTCTTTTTATGTAATTCATAGTGACACTTTGTTTCATTTGTAAATGTGTTTCTGGTAATTTTTTAATTTTAACCTGTGGTATTCACTGTTAGGCATGCTCAGAGCGTTCTTGGTTGTACTTCATGGATAGGATAAGAATCAGGGGCACAGATTATTATTTTGGTGAGATTTTAAAACTATTTCAGAAGCATTTAAAATAAAAGAACTTAAAAGTATTCTGGCATGACATCCACTTTATTTCAGTGAATTGGTTAGGTTCAAGATCATTATGCTTTAAAAGTATGATTACTGGAACACTTTTAAGAACTATTTTAGTCAATTTTTCATACTTATTGTTGATGGAAATAAAAATGTTTGTTTATGTAAATATTTATTGTTATCAACATTTTAGAGCACTGAGAGAAAAGACTTGAATGAAAATTTTTAATACTTTGATGATTTGTTTTGAATGTAAACTCCACAAACAACACCAATTTTTTTGTCAAATTAAGAATATATTTTATCGTATTGTTCGGTTGGGTGTGTAAACAAAAGTTGTTTCAGAGTTAGTTTCCATTCACACATTGTTCTGATTGAGAATTTTTGCTACATTAAAATTTCAAATAAAACTCGAGAATGAGAAAAAGATTGAGACAATTTTTTTCCATGGAAAATTTATTCCTAAACACAACACTTCAGGAATCTCAGGAGATGAACAAATCTCTTTCTTGTTTGCATTAAACTTGATATGATTTGTGATTGAATACAGCTAAAATTGTTTAATAGAATGTAAATTTGTGAAATTCATTAATTCACTATATTTCATGCCAAAAGACTAAAACAAACTGATGTTTTACATTTGTTATCAGAATTATATACTTTGTTTAATAACTTTGCAACAATGTATTAAATTGTGGGAATTAATGCGGTGTTTGTTTGTTTACAAAATATTCTTTACTGAGTGCAATAAGATGATGTAAACATTCAACTAAATTTATTATGTTATTTAGCATTTTTATGTGCACATAATATGAGAGAAAAGTGTTTTATAAAATCTTGAAATGTATGTTGTTGGTTAATCAGCTCCAACAAATCTGCTGTGATAGCTTGCAGGAGACCACTGACATTGGTGCTCTTTTAAATATGAAATATATATTGTTTTGTTACATATTAGCTCATTTTAAGTTTGTAAGTATTTGTATTTGCAGTAATATGTTTTAGAAGTTGAGAGCAAGTCTATCTCCTTTCAGTTTTTTTTTTCCAAGAAGACAACTGTGTCTTATAGCATCTAATTGGTATCTAAGAAAGCATATAATGTGTGGGGAACCTGTATTGAACTTCCATAGCTGTGAAGGTGGTGCAGAGAGAAGTCAAACTTAAAATTTTCAACTATATAGTTATGTCACGGATTGTAGTAAAATCATGTACACAAGTTTATTATTACAAAGCAAATTAATAAATGCCTAATTCTGTAATTAGTTATGAAGAAAATGATTTGATTAATGTTCTGGGGAAGCATACAAATAATTTGTAATTATTGGCTGTAGCTTTTGATGATCAACAGGCAACTATTGTCAAATGCATGTTCATATTTTTTTTATTATAATACATCTCCAAGACTGCTAATGTAAACATTTGTATTGCAATGAAACTTAACAAAAAGTACCATATAGAATTATTGCTAGATTGCAACACAAGAACACAATATTAATTTTGTGATTCTGATCATAAGAATTGTACTGTCAGCAGAGGTACACACAAGCAGTGAATAGGTGTTATAATGGTTTCATGTTATTGAACAAATCACTTGGTAAGCCCTTACTAATGGGGCTCTTCACCACAAATTAAAGAAATGTTTGACGGGAATAATCTCAATTTGATATTTTCTATCATTCTAAGATTATGTGTCAGACTCTCTCAAAGATGCTTTTTCAAGATACTTGCTCATTGCTGTTCTAGACATCAGTGTTTCTTCAGAATGTAGTTGCAGTGTATTTTAGGGATTTCACCAACACATTTTTTGAAATAGAGGACAGTTCTTTTTAAACATGAAGTGTGTTGGAATGTGTACTAGTACTTTCAACATTTATTTCACATCTTGACACAGATTGCAATATTGATGGGCTGACATGATACAGCAATATCACTGCCAATGGTTAATGAAGATAAGAGAAAAAGTATGTATGAATTAAAAGAAGTACCTTAAAACAATGAGCTAAAATTATTACTCATTGTAAAAAATGAGTGTATCCATAAATGAGTGTGTAGGCCGTACATTCACATGTGTCTTGCAAGTATAGAGAGTTATTTGTTTATTAATGGGAATGGTATGAGCAAAAAAGCAGCTTTGAAAATTCATGGAACTTTTAGATGGTTTAAATTATTGAGAATTGCCAAACGGTTTTTGTAGGTAATTGGCTCGTCCATTCTTTCCTTCATTTAGAAGGAAGCAATATTTAAATGTCCAGAATAGATTGTGATAAAAGTTTTCCTGGTATACAATAATCTTCAGAAAAGAAAAAAAAAAAACTATTTTGGCATAGAAAACAATTTGATAAATTTGTACTTTGAAACTCAAATTTATAAGAAATGTATTTAAGATTTTTCAGGGTATGTAAATACTCTGGGAGAATGAAGTGTTATTTTCTTCTTCTGTTAAAATTGTTTATTTTTATGTTCCAAAATGAATATTAGTTCCAAATTATAATTCAAAGTCGTTTCCTTTGCATATAAACTACATTGGCTAACAGGTTTTGATTTGCAAGATGCATCACAATAAATATATTTCATTAATCAACACAATTTCACTCCAACCCCTTTTCTTGGTTCCTAAAAATTGTAGGCCTGCTGCAGTGATAGATACAATCTTGTGTGGAAATATGATACATTACAGTTTCCTGAATGAAGTGCTAATTGGATTTTTTGTCATTTTGTTGAATTGTGGGTGTAACTCGAACATGTGATGTGGAAATGGACCAGTATTGTGGCCATAAACATATCAGTAGCATGCTGTTAGATGGAGTTATTTAATAAATTCTGAACATTTCTCTTGTGAACTATTTCTGAATATTACTTTTCACATAGAAATAGTCTATTTTAAGTTTTGCAAAGGGAAATATATATTGGTTAATTATTTTTTGATGTTTGAAATTGCGGAGGTGTCACGTTTGGTACGATGTTTCTAGAGTGACCTTGCAATTGATTGTGAGGTTTGCATGAAGAAAGTTCGGAGAAAAATGAAGTTTCCTGAATCATCGATTATATATAAAATCAGTATAGCATTTTGTCAAGTTTGCTGTATCCTATGCAGATAAATGTGAATTGTTATTCTGAAACTACTGCCAGTATGTGTATTCTTTGTGTTCTGCCTTAACTGCATTGTTTTATAAAACCAATAGAATTACATGGCTGTTGCGTTGATGTCATTTAATTGGATATGAGATGCTTAAGAATTTTGACTTGATGGTGCAGTCTTTAACATGCTGTATTGTGATACAGGCTGGGAGCATAATTTAATGATTGCAATCAGCCTGACCAATATTATAAGAGCTTATATTTCTTACTGAATGTCATAAGACACTGAATGTAGCTAAACAAAAGTACTGGAAATGTTAGTCACACTTTCCATGTAATCTAAATGTGACATGTGCTTTGGTTTAAAAAGTTATTTCAGAAAAACTGATCACTATTCTAATGAAAATGTTCTTTCATCATTTGATAAAGTTATTGGTATGCCTTCCAGTAGATGTTCAAATATTTAGTGTCAATACATTCCTTCTGATTGGTCCTGACATTTCTTCTGGTTATAGATTTTATCAAAAAAACTTCCAATGTCTCATCAAAATATCTGGTACCAACAAAATACTTGATGTTTGAAGATAATTTCATGACGCAATTTTTAAACCTTGTAATAGAAAACAATTTGATATCTTTATCATAATAATATCTGATCTTAAATTTAGAGGTTCAAGTTTTCTAACAAAAGAAATGTCATAACATGAAGGATTATTGAACTAGATAACATTTGCGTGAACATATTCATCTTTTCTGTGTACCATCTAGGAACAAACCAAATTTTGTGGTTGGTTATTTTTTTGGCTTGCATTACATCAAGTTTGGAAAATGTTAGCCATATCAGTGAGGCATCACAACCTGGCTTGTCACTAGGTACATATTAAACTTCAGTGAGCCATTGCAGATCCAGAGATTTCATTTTCCAAAGTTTTTCTGGAAGAAATGCTCAGCCTTTAAACTAAAACTGTATATGCCAGTACAGTTTTAATTCAATATAAAATACAATTGTAGAAAGATATTACTTACTCAAATATGCTTATTTTCTTATCTGACAATCAGTTTCTATTCTGTAACAAAACATTTCTCCTGTGGATCTGTAATATGCTTGCCCTTTTCTGTAGTTCTTGAATTCCATAACAGTGCAGCTTCAATATGAACCTATGCAGTAGATTGGTAACAAATAAAGCATTCCTTTTTCTAGTATACAGTCATACAGCAGATACAGTGTTATCTAGTGACAGCCACAATTGTTCATGTAGGCAATGACATGGAAGTACGATTTGAAATAAAAATATGGTTGTGATTAGAAAAGTACCATTGCAGGTGAATATAAACATTGTTATATTAAACTGTGGCAATATTTTAATTGATTTTTGAATTAGGTGTGAAATTCATGTTTTCCTCAATACTCCTTGGAACTCCTGTACTGAGTCAATTGTATGCGACTTGCGTTAAATATTATGTAGTGATGTTATTGTTCAGCTTTCCAAATAACATTGCATAGTATTTAATGTGAAGTCTTTTTTCCTACTCTATATGAATATTTTAAGTTATTTGCAATAATATTTACACCAAGTTTGTTAAAGAAAGTATGAGAGAGTAGTGTATTTTCAATTAATAACCTCTTAAGACCATTTTAATTCATGGAGCTATAACCCAGGATGTAAGAAAGTAGATTTGTGCGCTTATAGCCAACCAGACCTTTTTTTCAGAGTTAAAGAAGACAATGAATTGAAAAGTATACACAACTTCAAACTTTAATATCTCAAGAATATAGCTAAACACTAAGTGTCATTTAAAAACTTCCCACTTAATGTAAGAGAATCATTACTCACCTGTAGGTCCATTTCAAGATATTTTAGGTTCAGTGTTGAAACGTGTTGTGAAATTTGAAATAACAACAGAAGTATGTATGTAATTCACTCTTTCTCAACGTTTTAGAGAAAAATATTTTTGTTAAAGCATTACTGAAAGCACCAATTGCCAATACGCCATATTTGGTTCAGTAAGATATGCGTAATGGTGTGTAAGCTTGATTCGTTAAGCCCTTGTATAAAGAATGAACTCAAAACATAAGCTATTTTTGAGCATGTATTATCAAACTTTAAATTATACTGCAATTTTTCCAACTCTGCGCCCTGGTAGGTATCAGCTGTTAACAGTTTCATTCAATCAGGAGTTTAATGGTCACCATAGCGACGAGTAGTGCAGTATAGGTACAGAG
The DNA here is from genome assembly GCA_017312745.1 of Gryllus bimaculatus. Lineage (NCBI taxonomy): Eukaryota > Metazoa > Arthropoda > Insecta > Orthoptera > Gryllidae > Gryllus > Gryllus bimaculatus. The sequence continues at coordinate 25,658,032 of BOPP01000001.1, read as the reverse complement.
AAAATCTATGATGGGATGATCCTACTTACTGGAAAACCAACTCCTTGCTTCTTGATAATGATCACCTAGTTTAAATTGCATTGTTGTTTTCAATAACTTACCTGTATTATATTCTGAAAAGTTGTAGTTGCATTATAATTAATTTTGTTGGTGATAAGTTAGCAGATAGGTACTACAGAAGAATGGAAACACTGCCTTATTTTGCAACTTTCCATTAAAAATAGAGATATTCATACTTTTTTATTTACAAAATAATGTTGGAACAAACATTAACAGCACATCTAAGATATCTATGTACATTTATCTAAATGTGCTATCTGCACTGAAGGAAGCAACCTTTCATTCTGGGAAGATAAAAAATTTCCTTTTGAGCATAATTTAAATAATTGAAGTATTATGGAATGTACAGAGATTACGGAGTTAGAATTCCAAGTGTCTTGCGTACAATTCGCTCAGCAATTCTGTTGAACTCTGCTCTATCTTCTCTCCACATCTTCGCAGCATCCACATTTGCTCCACTTTCATCATTGGGCTCTATTCACAAAGCGATGTAATTCATTATTATATAATGTAAAATTAATTTAAAATATTACAAAATACAAATTTTAAATTAACATTTACCAGCCAACATGCTGACCACAGACAAAAGAATTTTTTCCACACTTTGCACCGGACTCCAACGCTCTGCACTAGATTCATATCCCATTGGATCATCTCCTGGAGCATGAAGAATGGATATACATACTCTACCATCAGCGTATACTGTAACATATAAATAAATATGTGATAACATTACAGCACACAATGAATATACAATGTAATTAAAAAATTAACCAAAGCATTCACACAAAGTTAAATTTTACACTGCTGTAAATAAGCATTCACTCAGATCAGAAAAAATTTCTGGTTTGTGATTACAACATACTCACTATTGGGGTGAAACATTTCACACGTGAATTGCATTTTTGGAGGGCTTAGTGGATAATCCGGAGGAAAGATCAATTTAGCTGGAAATACTCCACCTTCAAAACAGGTTCCTTCAGGTCCACTGCAAAACAATCCATCAAAGCACAATTATTTAAAAAAAAAAAAACTGATTAAAACTGCACACACTGGCTAAATGTTTGAGCTTTATTACACGCATTAAATATCTTAATTCTCTGCAATATGGCACCTTTGAAAACTGGACTAAATGAAGTTACAATGCTCAAAAGAAGTAAATAATTGAAAATAATTCATTACAGAACTGTCGACAATCTCAACTACCACAATTCATCACCTAACCCCACTTAAATTCAGACAAACCCCATACTTTTGCAACAGTATAATATTTTAAACAAGTATTTTAATTCTTTCATGCACTAAATGCCCATTTCAAATCAATTGGCAATTAAATTGATTCCAATGAGAATGAAATATAAATATTTAAACAGAGTAACAACTACACTTGGCACAACTACAAAATTAAAATAAAAAAAATATTCTAATATAATATTTACTGTATTCTTACGTGATTAAAGCTTCCCATTCAAAAAAATTTTCCTCGTTAATAGGACCAGCAATAATTCCTTCAGGTGGATTCAGTGTTAGTTCTGAAAAATTATATTATTATTCTTATGGACACAAATTCTAGGATGAACTACAAATGGCACGGGGAAATACAATCATTTCATTACTCTCTTACATGCTTACAGTCACCTTAGAAGAGTTAAAGAACACACAGTTCAGATGACTTCTGAATTTTGAAGCAAATGTTTAACCCTAACTGCACATACACAATTAATGTGCTATTACAATCAAGAAAACATAGTTAATTCACCCGCATGAGCTACCTCTAATAAACATCTATTAACGTGCATAGAAACACAGGAAATCGTAAATTATTACAGTACTAGCCTACACTTGAAAGAAGATCTCTCTTTACTCCTAATTTAGATAGTATTGAAGTTAAATCTTACAAAATAATGATAATAACTTGCGATGACAAATCTAAACATTCTTTTTACATCCAAAAGTTCAAAAATTAATATAATTTCAATAAGCAATGGTGATTGATGGAGGGGCTACAAATATAGTTTAAGTAGGAATATAAGAAAAATTTAGATTCTGAACAAACTTGAAAGTTATTTAGAATCATGGTTAGGTGCTGGGTGACTTGCTTTTTTTGTTGCTAATAGTCAGAGATAAAGATTAATTGTCACTAAAAATAATGAAAACTGAAAGAAATACTCTACCTATATAGGCCCCTTAATTTTACTGGCACATGAAATTTGGCATAATAAAACAAAAACTTTTAAACATTTTGAGTAAAAGAAGGATAGTGACCTAGTAGAGTTAGTATAACATACGTTTATAAAATTAGAAAATCTTACGTTTATACTCTGCCATCAATCTTCTCAATGCTGAACCTGCCATTTTTATCAAAAGATTCTACCCCTTTTGGCAGCCCCCCCGGGCACCCTACGGTACCTGTCACCCACGAATAGCAACAAAACAAGTGCAAGTGACTGCAAGGTTCTACGAGGTCTGCAACCCGCAGCGGCAGCTGATCAAGAACCGCGTGGTGTAGGCTGATAAATTGGAAAGAAAGCAAATCTAAGAAGATTGAAAGAAGTCTGAAAGTCTAAAAGAAGATTTAAAGAAAGTCTTATTACTGTTTACAGTACTACAACATTGAAATGTTTTTTGTACGAATTTAATATATGTTTTCGGTAGCTTATTGACCAATGTTGATTAACATACAATATATTTTTTTTCTGATGCTACCTCTGATAAATATTTAAAATGATCTGCACTTTCAGTGCTTGTGTCCCTTACAGCGAATAATAATAATAATAAGAAGAAAAAAAAGAACCCCATAAATAAAATATTTTCTGCCGTATTTGTATTTTCTCCCAGATACTCGGCCAAGCGAATGTATCAGAGACAAATGATGAACCTTAAACAAATTCTTATTATCATTTTTAAAATTCCCTTAATTCTGAATAAATGTGTAATAATTACTAGTCAGAAGGAGGTTGAAAGTCTAGTTCATTCGAAACACACATTAGAGCAACGCAAGGTCGATTTCCATGTTCTTTGTTTTATGGAGGTGTGTCAATGACATCAGCATTCCTGTATTCTTGAAATAAGTTAATCAATATTGTCCTCCTATACAATCTTTTTAACGACTTCAGATATACAACAATATTTTACGCAATATTGTAATTTAGACACTCCTAAAATTACAGTACACGAAGGCTAAGTTAATGCCCTTTACTCTTTGCATTGGTACTATTTACGAAAGGAATACGGTCAGTTCCGCACTTTGTGTTTCATTTGTTCGGCATACACTGCCATCTATTCTGGTTTTAGTTCATTAGTCCTTGATCAGTTGGATTGTTAATGAGAAATGGTGCAATAAGTTTAATTAATTGTTTTCAGTATTTGTCTGGCTATGACTTAATAATGAAAAATGTTTTTTGTACACCATGTGTCAAGGACATCGTAGAACTTTTAGTTGTCAAAATTACATTCACATTGACGTCAAATGTGGTATTGTAGTTGATGCCATCGACCGTTTAGGTTGTCTCGTTTAGCCTTGTCTTGCTGAGAAGTCAAAGAACAGGACTGTGACCTACGAGACAGCCTGTCAAATTTGTAAGGTGTTAAACGGGAGAAGGGCGTATGCAATTGTGAATGAATAGCAACAGACGTCAAATATGGCTTCGAATTCCATAGCAGCCCATGTGTTAATGAAGAAGGGCAAACGTGGGGCGGCAGCTTACGTGCATGCAGATTGTTCAAATTCAACATCTCCTCAACACCTTAATGAACTTTTAGATGTGTTGTTAAATCCTGGAAAGACAATAGATGAATGGGAGACTATAGATTGGTGCAAGTGGCTTATAGCTGGAGGAAAGACACCTGATGAGTTCTCAAGTATAGGTATGGTGTTACTTGTGTTATAATGAGTTAAGCTTGAAGCTTAAATTTATGTATAGTGGAAATATTACTTGTGTGATGACTTGTCATTAGACAGTTTGTAATGTCACAACAAAGTTCTTTCTACAGATAAATTTACACTGTTCAGAAATGTCAGGTTATATGTTTGAAATTACTCTTAAATGCCTTTTTATACATATTTCTTGGTATTGGTATATAATTCATTGTTGATGTCATATCAATCAAATTGTTGTGTGTTATCTTCAATAATTGTCAAGTCATTTACTGAAGTTGTACTTCTGTAAAACATGTTATCGTGTTATAATAGCATATGATAAGTGCACTACGTGAAACAAGAAAATTGCCTTCTAATAAAAGTTTTATTGAATGTCTTTTTAAAAAGAAATTTCTGGGCTAAAGATTTTAATTTGTTATTTGTACAAAGAGTTACACAGTCCAACTGAAATGAACTTAATGTTTAGTTACAATTTACAAAATATTACTTCTGATTTCATTTGAAACAAAACATTTGCATTATTTCAGTTCGAAGATACGACAATGCAACAACATGTGGCTTGGTATGGACTGCTAACTTTGTGGCATATCGATGTCGTACATGTGGAATCTCTCCCTGTATGTCATTGTGTGCAGAATGTTTTCAAAATGGAAATCATGCGGGACATGATTTCAACATGTTTCGAAGTCAAGCTGGTGGAGCATGTGACTGTGGAGATACTTCAGTCATGAAAGAAACCGGGTTTGTGCATTACTATATTGTTTAAGTTCAAAATCCAATATTCATCTGTGCAATGTTCATGAATTTATGTAAATAAAGCAATATGATATAGAGAGGACTATGGAATATTCTTGTATTTGAAATGTTGATGCGAATATAAATTTTGAGTTATCTGTACATGTTGTATAGGCTACCTATATATTGTATTGTTATTGTATTAACTAAAATAAGTATTGAAACTGCATTTGATTCATGATATTATTGTGTAATATACTTCAAAATCAAAATATTTAATTGTGTTATTTTAGGTTTTGTGACAGACATGGTCCTAAGGCACAGGTGAATAAACCACCAGCACCTAATGATTTGGTTTGTGTGGCAGAAGCTGTAATGCCTCGCATTATTTTGCGACTGATCCAGCATCTCAGGGAGAATAGGCAAGTGTTTTGTATATTGTTTTATCCATTTTGAATTTTTTTAATTTCTAATTTGTTTGGTGTGTTAATAATTTGTCTCTTTCGTAGCAAATCCGGTGTCTCAGATGTACATATAGTTGCCATTCAGGATGCTGACCAGTTCCTCACAATGCTGCATGACTTCAGTGCAATGGGTGCCGTCATGCGACGTGTGATGACAGGTGCACTTACCAACCCACAGGTGAAATTGATGAATAGATTGATTGATTCATATCTTTATAACTTAATGAATACTGCACATCATAAGTATATCATTGACCTTTTTATAGATATACAAGAATTTGACTGAATGTCCTGTAGCTGACTCAGAATATTCTAGTTACATGGAAGAAAGCCAACGTGTTTATCAGGAAGTTCTAAAATCTTTGCCAAATCCAGAACCTCCTGATGAGTATAAAGGTAAGTGAAAACAAGTGTGTGATACCTAATTGGGAATACCCGTTTGCAAACATTATGCACTGAAATGAGCTTGCAGGCAAGTCAGAGTGCATTTTTCCTTTGAATATTCATCTTTTAAGCTTTTGAAATACCTGATTATCCCTACTCTTGCCACAAGCATTTTCTCCCTGCCTCAGTCTACCTTCCTGGGCAGCCTGAGGGTTCTGCTGCCTGCCAATGGAACTCCATAGCCAGACCTATGTGTGGTTGATACCCATGACCATTGTAATACATTACTTGCTGTAAAGGGAAGAAAGAAATTATGCTTCTTGTAAATATTTCAGACTGCCCATCTCTTCAAGAGCATTTAGTACACCGCACTTTCCTTGAAGAGTTAGTATTTTGGACTGTGAAATTCGAATTTCCTCAGAAGGTTGTATGTTTATTGTTAAATATGTTACCAGACCCTGATTACAAGGTTTGTAGAAAGAAAATTGTATTTCTTTTTGAAGTAGTTGAATTACATTCACATGCTCTGTAATTTTTTTTTTTTAAATTTTGTAGGAAGCTTTGACCCAAGCCTTTGTGTTACACTACTCACGAATATCACTCATGTTAGAACGCTCAACAGATCCGGATACTTTATCGAATCGTGTAGTTCATGTTAGTGTTCAGCTTTTTTCAAACGAAAGTCTTGCTTATCGTATGGCAGAGCGACTAAACTTGCTGCATGTTATGGTGATCTCTCTCAAATACATGATGAGCAAGATTTTAATCCAGAATTCTTTACATGGTGAGACTATTATCATCAATAGCTAAAAGAATATTACAATTTTTTTTCTGAGATAAGATTGTAATTATGTTCTTTATTTTTAGATCCAGATAAGAATTTTCATTATGTTGTTGATTGTGGGCGTCAAGTAATGAAAGAACATTGCTATTGGCCTCTTGTGTCAGACCTCAACAATGTACTCTCTCATAGACCAGTGGCAGTCAAGTTTATGAGTGATGATAACTTGCTAGAGATGTGGTTTAGTTTTCTATCTTTGTTCCAAGGTTTGCTTTTATTCTCAACAATGTAATTTGTTAATTTAACCATTGATTTTATTTTACAAATTTAAACTGTTATGTACAGGAATGAATGTGAACCAGAGAGAGCTGACTCAGCATGTAGAATTTGAACCCAATACATATTATGCTGCCTTTTCTGCGGAGTTGGAAGCTAGTGCATATCCCATGTGGGCACTTGTCTCTCATCTACGAGACAGTTCCACTGTGGATTTAACGAAGAGTGTTCTGTCAATGTGCTTAGCTGCTTTGCAAGAGTGGTTAGAAGCAGTAAATTTTACTCATCCAGGAACAGTAAGTTTTACTTCTACTAAATTAACAATTTTATAAGTACTTTGAAAAGGGTAATTTGTAGAAACTGGAAAGCTAAATGATTAATAGGTGTAGTAATTTTGTAAAGATTAAAGTTATTTGGAATGAGAGTGTGAATGATCCAAAGAGTTCTGTAATAGGCAGTAGAAAAGGTGTTTATCCATTAATATATTAAGTAATACAAAATATGTTAACACACAGATATGACTACACCTGTGAAATTGTGAAGAAATCAAATTTAGTAAAGGAGATTTGTTTGCCTGTTACACTTTGTTTTTCAATTTGTGAAAGATTTTTTACTGTTGTTTCTTTTACTAAAAGTGAGAAACAATGAGTTACAGATTCAGGGCTTGCAAATCACCCCTTTGCTTATTCTCTCATATTTTCAAACCAAGGTGCACTTTTTAAATTCAAAATTCTATTAACATAATTGAATTAAGGGTTTTTGGTGAGAAAAAAGTTGTCAAAAATGTCATTTTCAAGTCTTGAGTTCAAGATCATTTACATTGTACATACATGATATGTATTGTTGTATGAGTTGCAATTTATTGAAGTTATTGGTTTTGTTGTTCAAGCAAGTATGAGGCTGTAGTTAGCAAAGTGAAGGTAGCAAGTTTTTAAAGGTCAACGATCACTGACTTTGATCAAAGAATGCAAGCATTAGTGAGTGCATAAAAAGCAAAATCCATCAGTTGTCTGACATTTGGTTTACACTAAAACATTCAGTGATTATAATTATGTGATGCTTAACGTTTTATGTTAAGATTGATCGCAGGATTTCCTGCAATAGTCCATAACCTAATGTTCAGATCGTGGTAAATACAGAACATTTCATTTACATTTCCAGAAACATATTGGATACTGTGGTCACGGGTTTCATCCATGCTACAGTAATTATAGTTCGATAATTTGTAAACTTATTTCATTTTATTAGACTTGGAGAGAAGTTCTGAATGACATGAAGCAACATTTTGGGGTTTTTTGATTTTCCAAACAGGGACTTTTCGACAGCTCTTCCTTTGTAATTGCATGGGTTCAGTTGTTCTATGTGAAATGGGGGTTTTGTGAATAAGAATAGTGTTTTTTTCTTTTGCAGAGTGATGAATTGCAAGTATCGTTTCATCTACCTCTTCATCGCTACCTATCTGTGTTTATGTGCCAAGCAGTTCGCCAACAAGGTGTTCCCCTGCGTGAAGTTTTACCTCCACGTGATCTTTTGGCACTCATCATGATGCATCCTCTCCGTGTTCAGGTAAGTTGAAATTTTTGTCTCTTTGAAGTATGTATATTCTTTTCCAGGTGTAATAATAGTGGCATTATTTATATGATGAATATTGGATCATCTGGTGATCTAACCACATAAGAACTAGTATAGTATGCTAGATAATACAAAAGAATAGTTAGTGATACAATGTTTAAAAACAACTTATAAAAACTTAATAACTGAAGTTTAACACATACAAAATAACTTAGAAAATTGTTTGAAAGCAATTTAAACATACAATATTACTTGGAAATACAAAGAAGGAAATTGAAGATTAAATTGGAAATGAGTGACTTCTGTCCTCTGTGTGCGTGGTATCTACTAAACAGCCTGGTATTCACCCCAAGATTCTGTAATCGGTCATTATCCGTAATAAAAACTTCTTCTCTTGCTGCTGAGCCCTGCAGGAGAACCTTCTGGAATCTTAAATAATCATCAAATGCTGTGATACAAACACTTACGTTTTAGTGTTAATATTTTGTGCGCTTTACAATAGCTGGAAATGTGATTATATTTTTTTAGGTTATAAATGCATTTACATCTATAGAAGCATTTTGAGCTCTTGGAGTAGTTTGAGCATGTGAATTTTTCAAATCATTGTAAACAGTCTTCATCATTGAGAACTAAAGAAGCATTAGGGATTTTTATGTACATTTCTTTCATATGTGTCTGTAGAAATTTATGAATACGTCTAAGGAAATGCAAAGACACATGAACTTTACGGTAGACATTATGGGCCTGGCATTTCCAGCTAAGATGATGATCACCTATTACTCACAAGTTTTTCCCGTGGGAATGATAAACGTCCTATACTGTAGTTTTTAAGCACCTTGGAACTAGATAGACATTCAAGTTTATTGTGCTTTTGGGAAGAACCAATGGTTTGCTATTTGGCGGATTAAAATTGAATCCATTTTTCATTGACCAGTTGATTACAAACATAGGTTTTTCATTTAATTGGTTTATTGCCCCCTATGTCCATTTCCTGGAAATTTGCTGGTCATCTGACATAATTTTTTGAGTTTGCGTGAAGGTCATTAACATATATCAAGTACAGAGGACCTATCGTGTACACAATATATCCTGAGATATATTGTGGGTGAGAGGATTTGGGTATGGGTGAGGATAGTCAATGTCTTCAATTTGTTATCTGTTGTAGCTTGCAATTCAATAGTTGGTTGGTTGGTATTCAACAAATTTAGCTTTTTGAAATTTTGCTATTAGGACTTTGTAATGTACACGAATGTTTTATCAAAATCTGAGAGTAGAATTCATACAGTTTGAAGGTCATCTTCGAGTGCTTTTCTCTTTTCTTCAGTTATTTTCATTAAAGCTTTCTGTGTGCTTCTACCTAGTCCAAAGTCAGATTAAAGGTTATTGAACATCTGAATGTGTTAAGTGTTGTTCAGTCTGTTTTTGGATTATTTTTTCCTGAATTTTTGACATGGGTCTGCAATAATTGGGCGAAAATTCCAAGACACGGAAGTCAGTTCCGATTTTGGCTGGGGTTGAGCATATGCAAGCTTCCATGCTTGAGGAAAGATCTCCATTGTTGATGAGAAATTAATTAAGTGCCAGAGTGTTGGAAAGCTAAATGGTAAAACTAGTTTAGATTGTTTGGCTGTGATGCCATCAACACTTGATTTAGTGTAGTAGTAACAATTTTACGAACTTTATAGTGATCTGTGTTATGGAAATAAAGTTTATCCCTGCCTGCAAGTGAGTTAGTTGTAAGAGTAATGTATTTTGTTTGACGCAAGGTTATTTATGAAATAGTCGTTAATGTTGACATGAATATCCTTTCACGATACTGAGGTCTCATGATATATTTGAAATATCTTTTGTGTTCATTTTTGCTTCAAGTAGAGTAATAAACCCCTAACTCTCCTATGTTAATTTGTCTGTACATTTGTCCCATTATCTCGGAACCTAGAGATGTAAAATTTTTCGACCAGCTTAGTGGAAATATTTTAAGTAAATACAAGCAGATTTATATCATTTGAATAGTTTTTGTAAAATCCAGCATATTTAAAGTAAAACTCAAAAGTTTTTACATAATTTTTTCTGTACTGTTATGCAAAGAAAGAAGTATGCAAATTACTGTAGTAATGTAATTGAGGGATGGATTTTAATGAAATGTCTTTTTCTTTTTTCATCTTTGTCTTTGTCTTCTTCTTTGTCTTCTTCATTCTTTTGTCTTTGATCTTCATCTTCTCTCATTCTTGTTGTCTTCTTCTTCTTTTCATCTTCTTTATCTCATCTCTCCTTCTTCATTCTTCTTTCTTCATCTTCTTCTTTGTGGTCTTCCAGCTTGTCTTCTCGGTTGCCTTCTCCTCTTGTTTTTCTCTTCTTCTTCTTCCTCTTCTTCTTCTTCTTCTTCTTCTGTCTTCTCTTGTCTTCTTTCTTCCTCCTTTCCTTTGTCTCTTCTTCTTCTCTTCTTGTCTGTCTCTTCTTACTCTTCTTTGTTTCTTCTTCTTCTCTCTTTGTCTCTTCTTCCTCTTCTCTTGTCTTCTTCTTCCTCTCTTTGTCTTCTTCTTCCTCTTCTTTGTCTATCTTCTTCTTTGTCTTCTTCTTCTTTGCTCTCTTCTCCTCTCCTTGTCTTCTTCTTCTTCCTCTTCTTTGTCTCTTCTTTTCCTCTTCTTTGTCTCCCTTTCTTCTTCTTGGTCTCTTCTCTCTTTCTTCTCTCTTCTTCTTCTTCTTCTCTCTCTCTTTGGCTTCTTCTCTTCTCTCTTCACTTCTTCTGCTATTCCTTGTCTTCTTTCTTCTCTTTCTTCTCTTTACTTATCTTTCTCGTCTTTTCTCTCTCTTACTTTGCTTTTCCTTCCCTTTTATGTCTTGCTCTTTTTCTCTTCTTCTTCCTCTCCTTCTCTTCTTTGTCTTCCTTTCTTCTCTCTTCTTGTCTTCTCTTCTTCCTTAATCTTGTTCTTTCTTTACTTCTTATCTTTGTCTCTCTTCTTGCTCTTTTTGTCTTTCTTCTTCTCTTCCTGCTTGTCTCCTCTCTCTCTCTTCTTCCTCTTTTCTTTTTTCTTCTTCCTCTTCTTTGCTTCTTCTTCCTCTTCTTATCTTTGTCTTCTTCTTCTTCCTCTTCTTATCTTTGTCTTCTTCTTCTTCCTCTTCTTATCTTTGTCTTTTTCTTCTTCCTCTTCCTCTTCTTTGTCTTCCTCTTCTTCTTCCTCTTCTTCTTCCTCTTCTTTGTCTTCTTCTTCTTCTTCTTCCTCTTCTTTGTCTTCTTCTTCTTCTTCTTCCTCTTCTTATCTTTGTCTTCTTCTTCTTCCTCTTCTTATCTTTGTCTTCTTCTTCTTCTTCTTCCTCTTCTTTGTCTTCTTCGTTTTCTTTGCTTTTTTCCTCTGCTTTTTTCACTTTAGAACATCTTTTTGTACAGACATTAATTTTATGCTAAGACAAAAGAATGACTTTTGCCCCAACATTTTTCATTGATTTTGACTAATAAGTCATTTTTACCTTTTTCCTTTTTTAGTTATTTTTTGCTGATTTCATTGAATTTAGTGGTACTTTTCAAGTAATATTTATGAGATGCTACAAATGTTCTCTTCAGAATTTCTGAGTAGCCTATTCGATTTCTTTGTTCAGAAATTGTAATGTGGGCCATTGTGAGTATATACTGTCAGGTTCCTACAATGCCTATCAGCCCCATTTTCTGTTCAGCCAATTAACGGCCATGATAACTAAAGACAGATTTCCTTGTAAAGAACAGTCCAAATCAAAAGTTTGTTGTCGGAGTTCACTTGAACGCAAGGCAGAAGCCTTGATTACATTAGTAACTTATACAACAGCTTGAGTTGTTCATCTGAACTGATTTTGATCAAATTTTTTTCAAACTTTCTTTGGAACAATTTAAGAGCATTTTAAAAAACATTTTATGGATCATTTTTGGTAAAGTTTTAGGTAATCAAAATCCATCTTCTACATATAACCATGATTACTAAATTAACCTCTTGCAAAACATCACTTCAGTTCTTTCAGAGATAATTGGACAAATGTGTTCAAAAATGTTATTTTTCAGAAATTGAGATCTAAGTTAGTGTATCTATGTAATCAGTTAAGGTAAAATAAGAAAAAACACGTTTGTTGTATAAATAGACACAGACAATGAAGTGATGCATTACTAGCAACCTTAAATAATTAACTTTTCTCTAACATTTAGTGAAAACCGGAGAATCAAAGATGAATGTGATTAAAAGAAATTGATTAATTGATCTACAATGATTGTCAATTTGGCAAATACGGATGAAGGAAGAAAATAATAAAAAAATGTGAAGAGTGTACTTTACAATTATGTATAGATCATTTTATTAAGAAAACTCTAAATATTTAGAAAATGTTAAAATCCTGAAAATGTCGATAATTCATGATTTTTCTGTGTGTGTTCATTTAGAGATCACAATAATATAGGAGGTAAATGTATTTTCTGATGCTACACTTCGTCTCATTCATTAGGAAAATGGTGCTGAATTGAAACTGTTAGTGTGTGTCAATCTGAGATAATTTTCCATGTTTATTGTATTGTATATTTGTCATAGAAGTTAATTCTGCTGTTAGAAAATATAACAACAGCTTACCTTCAGCACAAGGGAACAGTTTGTTCATAATAATTCATAGTACATATATATTATTTTATACATTACAGATTATTGATGCAGATTAACTCTATCAGAACTCTATTTTCTCTACCAGAAGTTTATTTAGAATTCTCGTATTAGGATAGCTGAGAATCAGGTAATAAGATTTTGCAGGGAAAGTTGTAAAATTGTTTCGCAATTTTTCCTTTTTGCTCATTGGCATTCAGTTTCCTTTGCATTGATTAGTGAATTCAGTCATATGTCTTACACCTGAATGTACACTTAAACTCTGGTCTTTCAGTGATCAAACAGTGAATGTATTGTTTGAATAACATACCAATAACAGAGTGTTAACCCATAAGTAGTCATGTACACAGTACTTCACATCATTTGCTTGGTATGTGGACCACTAAAAAATAGTAGAGCATTTTCAAATAAATTTTTCTCATGAAAACCTTTTGTGAAATTTTGTTAAAATGTTATCACTTCTACTGGTTTTAACAAGTAAATACAAAAACAATGATACATTTAATTTTTTTTTAGTTTCTTTAATTTATTTTTGTTTTGTCCTAGAAAAGCGGCTTTTCAAGGAAGTGTTTTCCTTAAACTTTCAATCCCAAGATTATTTTAAGGCTAGAATTTTGTATACACTAATTAACATTATTCACATTTATTTTGTAGTTGAAACCAACATTTTTTTGTTTTATTTTACAATGATTCAACGTTTCATTCCAATGACTTCTTCAGTTTCTGAAAGTATACTTAGTAGTTAAAAAGATTGCTATTAGACTTTTAATTAAACAAATATGTATAAAAACAATAATATCAACAATTACCTAGATTTCAATAACAAATCTTAATGTATGTTATCTTAACTTTAAATCTAGGTTATTGTTAATGTTATTGTTTTTGAAGGTAATTGTTTAATATAAAGTTTAATATGCATCATTTTTAAATACTTAAAAAGTACTTTCAGAACTTCAAGACATTAAAAAGAATTGTCAAAACATAAAATAAAACAAAAATTGGTGTGCATTTAACACAATGAAATGAATGTGAAACTTGTTATTTTATGTATAAAACTTACTGTCTTAAAATAATTTTGGGATTTAATGTTTATAGTCAATATCCAATAGATAATAGTATAAAACATACAAGAAGGGTCAACTTTATAATAATTATTAAAGAAATTGTCTTTATATATTGCCACACAATTTGCGTTGTACTAATTTATTGGTGTGACTCCTCATTTTGGTGTTATTCCTCATTTTGGTGTTACTCCTCATTTTGGTGTTACTTCTCATTTTGGTGTTACTTCTCATTTTGATCGTACATTTGAATATTTTCCTATTCCCTGTCACACAAGTCATCATCGATGTGTACTTCCTCAGATAGACCTAGAACTTGAATATCTCTTCAATGCAATTTTTCTCAACACCAAATTACAACAAGTTGGAAGATATTTCGACAAATTGTTATTTTATTTCAACTCGAAATGTTATTTCTACTCAAAAGTAAGCTATGTTGTTGATGAGCTTTACTAATGCTAAGCATACTTTATATTACATAATTGGAAAATTATATGTCAGTGTGCAATATGGTGTGCTCTGTAGGCCAGGTGCTTGGGAAAGGGAAGAGGGATGACCCACAATTAACCAGACATGGAAAAAAAGCAAAACAGCGTTGCACAGGCAGAAGAGCTAGAAGTGTGTAGAGTAGTAGGTATGTGCAGCTTATCTGAATTTCAGGAAGGAGAAGCTAAGAACAGTAGGTTGGCATACTCTGTATGTCGCATGCCCTGCACTTAAGATTTTTCACCTTGTTACTGTGGTTAACGTGTATATACAGAATTTGTTTCCAGAATTGCAATTGCTAACAAACTATGCTAAACATCATAGCTAATATTTGATTAAATAATGCTTCAAGTTCCAAGAATGTTCCTGCTATTCCAAGAATTATCCATCATTTAATCCAATATTAGCTATTGGTTATGGAGTTGAATAGGCTGACAATTACAATACCGGAAACATATTCTGTTCATAATTGTACTAACCTTGGTGACAAGGTAAATATACTTGAATTAGCATGGGCAAGCCCTGAAGAGGTAACTATCTCAGATGCTCAAATGGTAGAGCAACTGGGTATATACTGTAACTCCCAGCAGACACAGTCAATTTTTTGAACTTCATTTACTAAAATAGTGTAAATGTGGTCATGAACTGGGTTTAATAAAGTAGAATGATTTATATACAGGGAAATTTAATAGCCATTCCCTTTAATGTTTCCATTTTATGGCTTTTAAAAAACCTTTTTCTGAAAAATTACTTGTTGTGGATTTGTCTGAACGTGCTAATTTTCGAACCCTAAAGCTTGAGTTTGTCAGGTTCATCTCTTTCCACTTTCAACAAAATATTATATAATATTATTGATATAATAGCTCGTAAGTAATATGAAAATGTTCTGACAGGTTGTTGTTTCTCAGTCTTTTTTTTCTCTTTTCTTTGTTTTTAATTAGTCATCATTTAAGTTTTATTTCCATATCTCCCTTTCACTATTGTTATATTTCATCTCAATAGTAAGTGCTCAGGTAAAGCTTTTTCTGCAAAGAGTGTGATAAACCAACGAAACCCCGCTTCCTTGTAATAACATGCAGCGAAGAAGGGAAACCAATGAAAAGTGTTAGCTCAATAAAACCTGCAGTGGCTGTAGAGAAATTAGGGCAGTTCGAGGCAGTCGTTCGCCAACGTACTGAAACCATACTTAACGAATGTCGGGTCAGTCGAACAGATTGACGATTGACATAGTTTTAAAAGTGAAGGAAATAGCCGGCCTCCAGGTCAGTGTCGATCCACCCTATATTAAACCTATGTAAGGGTGTAGTTAATCAAGAAGAGTTTGTTACCGAAACTGATGAAGACCTGAAAACCTTGTCGAGGGAGTAACGGACATGCACAGGATTCAGGGAAGGTGAACAGTGTACTCACCCCCACCTCAACATTGATCCTCACATACGACAGCCCCCTCTTCCGGAGAGGATCTGATGCGGGTTGTATAATCTGCGTGTGCGGCAGTGTGTGCCGAACCCCCTGTGCTGCCTTGCCCCCCTCTCTGTGTGGTCTTCAACTCTGAAATCCGGACCAAAATGAGTTAACTGCACAGGGAGCCACCCATCAAACTCAAATTCCCAATTTTTTAAAAAGAAAAGAGACACAAAAAATACGAGTTTCTGAGAAAGTGTCGTTTCCTGAAGCACGTCGGCAATTCCTTACAAGAAATTCGATGACCCTCTCCAGGTGTATTGCATACACCTTGGGGATGTCAGAGTCAACTTCGAGTTGCCAAACGAGTGCAGAAGCACTGCCATCCTACGAGTGCAGTAGTACGCCACTTTGCCTGTCAGGTGTCTTTAGAAGATTTCGTCTGCGGAGACGCAGACAAAAAGTCAACCCTAGCATCCGAAACAAAGATAAGAAAAACCACAAGTATCTCAACCAACACCCAAAGGGGTCAACCCGGGAAACTGAGGCCGAAAGGACCTATTTATAGATCCCGGTCACTGTATCAGAAGAACGTGGATTTACCCAGACACACGCGGACCTTTCCAGCAGCAGAGAAGACGATTCTGCAGTGGGCGAAGAGCCGCATTTTTAAAAAAAATCTTAAAACCTAAAAGCTATGGTCCTCCTCTTCTGGAATCTCAATGGCTTCCGTACTCGGTTGGACGAAATGAAGCTTATAATCTTTGGGCATCTACTTGTGATCAGCAATCGCAGCATCCCCTTTCTCTCTCTTACACATTTTCAGCAATTTGTAAACACTATTGTATTTGGGAGTTGATGTGCTTAATATTACTTCAAATAAAGTTTTACGAGAAAAAAATTGCTGTGAAAAAGTGCATCAAATTTCGAATTTACAGTAGCGCTTACACGCCAGTGCCACTGCTACAAATTGTTCACGAAAATTGCCATTTAGGACGACGTTTTACTGTTCTTTAATAATCTTAAAACAATATTTCTTCTCTACAATTAGGAAACAGAAAAATTAAGAAAATGTAAAATATGTTCTTTGGGCGGCGGTATATGGCAAAAAGCAAGAATACGTAGCAAGTCTGAATAGTAACCGAGACCAAAGGAAATAGAAATCGAATGCGGGCAAGTCTGTGCCATTCTATAGCACAACTAGTGATGGAACGGAGTACTTCGAACAGGCGAATGTAAATAAATGTTCCAGGAATCGTCTTTCTGTGAAACCTATTCATGAAACTCTGCCCGCTCAAGCTCATGGGAATACTCCTTCGGAATGTTATACGATCAGTTTGTTCCCCTTCTTTTCAATAAATTGAGTTCAATTACAATGTTGGACGAGTATAGTTTTCGGGCGAATCACTAGTCCAAAAGTATAGTGCATTTTATATCCCCAGGATATGGCGATGCACTCCCCGGTGGAACGTGCGATCCAGCGCCTACTCGTCGGCTTGCGGGTTTATTCTATATCTCGGTGTTTTCCTCTGCAAGGTTCCAAAGCGAGCCAGCTCGGAGCAGAGCTCTCTCTCTCTCTCTCTCTCTCTCTCTCTCTCTCTCTCTCGCTCGCTCGTGCTCTCTCTCGCTCGCTCGCTCGTGCTCTCTCTCGCTCGCTCGCTCGTGCTCTCTCTCGCTCGCTCGCTCTCTCTCTCGCTCGCTCGCTCTCTCTCTCGCTCGCTCGCTCTCTCTCTCGCTCGCTCGCTCTCTCTCGCTCTCTCTCTCTCTCTCGCTCGCTCGCGCTCTCTCTCGCTCGCGCTCTCTCTCCCTCTCGTTCTTGCGCTCTCTCTCTCCCCCTCTCGCTCTTGCGCTCTCTCTCCCTCTCGCTCTTGCGCGCTCTCTCTCTCTCCCTCTCGCTCTTGCGCGCTCTCTCTCTCCCTCTCGCTCTTGCGCGCTCTCTCTCTCTCCCTCGCTCGCGCTCTCTCTCTCCCTCGCTCGCGCTCTCTCTCTCCCTCGCTCGCGCTCTCTCTCCCTCTCGCTCTTGCGCTCTCTCTCTCTCCCTCGCTCGCGCTCTCTCTCGCTCTCCCTCGCTCGCGCGCTCTCTCGCTTATTAAAGAACGTCGTTCCTAATGGCAATTTTCGTGAATAATTTGTAGCAGTGGCACCGGCGTTTAAGCGC
Source organism: Gryllus bimaculatus (assembly GCA_017312745.1). Taxonomy (NCBI): domain Eukaryota; kingdom Metazoa; phylum Arthropoda; class Insecta; order Orthoptera; family Gryllidae; genus Gryllus; species Gryllus bimaculatus. Next base: position 25,640,158 of record BOPP01000001.1, on the reverse strand, counting down.
TACTGTAAATTCGAAATTTGATGCACTTTTTCACAGCAATTTTTTTCTCGTAAAATTCATTTGCGTAATTTTTGAAAAACCAAGTAACATTCACCGAAATTAACTTCGTTCTATTAAAGGGTGCAATTACCACTATCCGTTTGAAATCTTCGAAAAAAAAAATTGGAGCAGTTTTTGATGAAATGGCGTTCGAGCGTTCGGAAAATGCGGAATTTTGAACAACTTTGACAGAAAACGGTTGAAACAACAGAAAGTTGATCAGAATAAAGTATTTCCTTTTTTCCCCAATTCCCGCCCACTCTCTTCCCAGCTGCTATCTAACGGCGCCTAAATACATTTTTCTTGCCTTTTTTCCATTTTTTGGTCTCGAAATAGCAAATTGATATGTGAAGTTACAAATATTGTTGAAGATTAAAAACTGGTTTTTCATTTATTGAACGTCAAAAACAGCCAAAAACCGTGTGACGTAGTAGAGAGAAGTGCGTTGTGTGCATGTTTTCATGAATGGGATCCGTGCCCTACACGTATGCAAGTTAATTCTCAACACAATTGAACCAGAATTGACTAGAAAAATTCGCTTCTGCGTAATAAAAACTATTTGTAAAGGCAAAACCAACTATAGATTTTGGGTGTTATTCCTCATCGTGCCCTTCGGGAACGAATCTACATTTTTTCCCTTAATGAAATGTGTTAGTAAAAAACATCGAAAATATGAGGATATGTGAATTCGAAAATATGAGAATTTGTTGCGTGAATAGGGAAATAATTTGAAGTGGTAAATTCGAATTTTCTGCGTCTCGTTTGTCAGTAAAAGACATTTGAGATGCTTTTGGACTTATTTGGATATTTTGAAAATCTCTTCTCTTTGTTTTACTTAATGTGGTGGAACTTACTGTGTGAAAACTGTCATCTATATTAAGTTGCAGTGTAAATGCATATTAAGTAAACGTTAAAAATATTGCGAAGAACAACATGATTTCTCTTTATCATTTGCTCCAAGGGCGAAGTAATACCGAGGTGATTAATTTAGAATATTTATTGCTTTGAGTCATTCAGGGTCTGGAGACCATTCTATTTCCTAATGGTAATTTCCTAATTTCCTACTATCTTCATGGTTACGCGCGCGGTGTTGCAGACTTCGTTAAATTAAATCTTTTCTAAACTAAATGTAATAGTAGTTGTGTAATATTGTAATTTGCAATTTCTCTCCTCTACCATTTGAAACATTATTGAAGAAACGAAGCTCGCAAACTACATAATTTGTTTTGATTCAAACCTTTAAACGAAACAGTTTTCTGTCATTGAATTCAGTGTATTCACGTTTCACATAAATGTACCATTGATGCGAGTTGCGTATTTTAGCCGTAAGTAAAATTATTAGATTATATTAACGCAAAGCAACGGCGGCTTTCCGTTATCAGTACGCCGTTGCAACTAACAACAATCGCCACTAATTTGAATCGCCGCTAACATAAAATGAATATGAATAGATAAATATAATATTATTATATTCATCAAAACTACTCGTTTTTGCACGCATTACTCGTCAATCCCACATATTATTACCCTTAGCGAAATGATCTACTCGTTAAGAGAGATTATTATGTAAACTTCACGCCCCAGTGTCGCGACATGAAATTGCAATTTCATAACGAGAGTCTGAGAGGATAATTGGAGTATAAGTGGCCAGATAACTGAAAAGGAAAAGTGAATCTCAAAATATCGTACATTAAATAAAAGTTAATACAAAATTATTTTCAATAGTTAATTACAATTAAAACTATAATTCTAATTACAATAATTAAGTAAATTATAATTAATTCAAAAATAGAAGTCGACAACCGCGTGCATGTCGAAGATAAATCTTCAAAATTAGAATGGTATCTAGGCTTTGAATGAATCTCTCAAAGCAATAAATATTCCAAATGAACACCTCAATATTATTTTGCTCTTTGAGCAAATGGTTACAAGAAAACGTTTTTCCTCGCAATATTTATAACGCTTACTTAAATGTGCTTTTACGTTGCAACTTCATTCAGATACATTTTCCCCCCTAATGTTCTACCATTTGTAATATTAAGTTAAACAATGAGAAGGGATTTTACAATATCCAATTGGCCTCATGAACTTCTCAAATTACTTCGCATTTACTTTCCATTTTCCGCCTTTTTTCAAATGTCGTTTAGTGGCTCTGAGTTTGAGTTCTTTCTCGCACAAACCATTTGTTCGAGGAATTTCATCAAAAATCATTTGAAGCTCATGCACTACTTATTGCAATACAGAAATCGCCTGCAATGTGTAATAGTAGAGAAATATTTTTCAAAAGTTACATTTATGCGATGTTTGAATAATCAAAAGAATACATCAAAATAGCGTATATGTCTTGATATTCAGTGCTTTTAGCACGATCCAAAAATAGTTTTTAAAAAAATTCAGAAAATATGGGTTTTAATAATGCTTATAATTTACTCAAAATTGCCGGAAAACGATTCCGATTATTAAAAGGATGTAAACATAATTAGTATATTTTTGTTTGAATTAATAAAATGTTATATTTATTTATGATGGATGTACTTTCTTCACAAACTTTTTCGTCCTCCTCTTAATTGTAAAAAAATGGTCACCTTAGGTGAAATAGGTGAAACTTTTACCTTTTGTATGATGCAAACTATGAACAAAGTTGCGCTCTTCAAAAGATTTTTAATACGTTTGTCTTAATTTTAAAGGATTTAGGATTTTTTACAATTTTAATTTCGTATAATGTAAATGTTTTATAGTAGGTGTATTTTAATATTACATAATATATCCGATTTTACATATATTGACCTTTGATACTAAATATTTATCCGGTCTATTCATCACGACCTTATTTGAAGATTTCTTTTTGATGAACACTTTTCTTTAGGAAAAATGTATCTTTATAATTGTAGTTATAAGAAAATGTCGAAAATATTTTGAATTTTTTTCAATTTTCGAAAAGTGGGGGAAGCCTACACTATTCTCTTAAATGTCCTTCAGACTATTTACCATCAAAATTTCATCAAAAACGATGGTCCCGTGTTTTGAGAAAAAAATGTTTAAACAAAATTAAAAAATTCTGTAAGTACTGTAAATGTTACTGTAATTACTGTAAAAAGTACTAAACTTACCTACATTGCAAAATAATCGAAAAATACTCAAATATTGGAAGTTTTTCATGACCTTATTTCAAAATCTATCTGTAAAAAAACATATTTTATTAAGGGGGGAAATCTCTATCTTTAATATTTTAGTTGTAGGAAGACAACGAATTTTTTTTTCTTCAATTTTCAATAAATTATTTTTTATCCAATGTGAGGCGCTATTTTCTTACATGCTCTTCAGACTATCCAACAACAAAATGTAATCAAAATTGATGACCCCATTTTGAAATGTCTCAGGAGCTTAATTTAAATCACCCCCCAAAATTAAAATATCGGTTACGAAGTCTAGGGGCCTCAGCATCAGCCAGATCAATTGGGAAATATCAGTTTTGAAGATAATCAGCTAAACGGTTTAACACAGACGGACAGACGTGCCGTCAATCGAGTTTTCGGTATCAAGGACCCACAAAAGAGAGATTCTGGATACACCATGTGTTAGAGGATTTTTCCCCTAAATTTTGCGACTGGGTTTTTCCACTTTCTCATTACCAGGAGGTTTTTTTTGCCAAACATTACCCGACGTTACGCGCATCATTACATAACTTTATCTTCTTAAGTTTCGTTTTAAGCGCGAGATGGCAAAAGGTAATAAATAAAAGAACATACTTTCAATAAATATAAAAAATATGTAATTATACTGAAAAATGTTATTCATTAGTAACACAAGGTAGTGCAGCAGCATTGCCAACGAATCCTTGTGAATCCTTGATTCCGAAAGATCGATTGACGGCAAAACGTCTGCCCGTCTGTTGTCTGTCTCGAACGTTAGCGCCAAAATCGTTGAGCTGATTTTCTCAAAAAAATTTAGTCCCCAATCGATTTAAAGGCACTCGAAGCCCTCTGAGTATGAAACTGATATTTTGATTTTGGGGGTACTTTACATGAAGCTCAGCGTTTTTAAAATCTCAAAAATGACTCCAAATTTCCGGGGATTGAACTTTATTCTCGGACGTCCTGAAAAAAGTATCGACAGAACATTTTTTAAAAAAATCGGATTCCATGACATTAGTAGGTTCAACTATCATTGTAATGAATCATATCGTAAGGATTCATGGTAAGTCGGAAAGGCAGTGTACAACAGTGTTTGAGCCTGTAGGTGTAGGTGTCCCCCCCCCCCATATGCTTTTTTGATAGAATTCCACACTATTCTCGACAAATCAGCTAATAATGGAGGCAATCGAATACCTTGTCAAGAATAATCAAATATGATTTGCGTAAATGGCTTTCAATACTCCCCGAAACGCGTTTTGGGTTCTTAACGAAGTCAAAAAAGTGTCAGGAAAATTAACAAAACTTGGATCACATGATTCGAGATTTCAAAAATAATAAATGCTTCTTTAAGGCCGAAAACTCTATTTTATTTATTTTTGGTCACGTTCTTGTGAAATATATTCAATTTTTGGATATCTGAAAATTAATTTAGAATTGTATGATAGACTCTTTTTAATTTTAAAAATGTTTTCGAGGAAATCTCATCGAACACAAAACTTCGACATCGATGCCGCATCCCTAGCTGATAAGGGTGTTTTGTACTTAAAAGCATTCCACGAATGTTAATATACGAGTAGGTGCATGAAAGGGCACGCTTGCTTTCTGGAATATTTGCCGAAAGTCTTAAAGGGAACCTCAAGGGGCGAGATTTATGCCCATCGATTTGTCTTGAGGGGAATCAATTTGATCACCACTGTAGGTGCCGTAAGTCACACAAAACGCATTACTTCATTGAAACATTACTAAATACACGTCTTTTAGATAAATTGTGTAGTATCTTCGAATGGAGCCGCAAACTAATTTTTAGCACTAGCGACTCGGTTGTCTCGATTGGGGGATGGCTCTAATCGTGACGGATGCACGCAGGTATCTATGTTACTCCACAAGAATTTATTTTTATTATGAAGTTTCAGGGCACAAATAAAACTTTTTAATGTGAAAATCCGCCAGAGACGCTACGCTAAGCTAGTGAATAGTAATCGAGGGAACCTGCGTGTGTTCCGTTGTCTGCCCGTCGTTCGGTCCGTCACGCTTAGACCTCTTCCGCTCCATCATTCGGGGCCAATGAGGTGTATTAGTTGCGTCTTAGTCTACTGCTGGAGATCTGGCGATTTTTTCCGAATCTTTCGAGAACATATTGAGATAATTATCGAAAAATGGTTTGTTTTAAGCTCCTAGAACGCGCATTTAGTGTGTTTTAGACACATACTGAGGTGATCAATTGTTCATTCTATTGCTTTTGAAGAATTTTAAAAAAGTGTTTTGGTTTGTTTTTAAGGCTTGTATAGTGATGAATGACTGTAATTACTGTACGGCATATCCGAAAGAACGTGAATTCTTAGTAGACGATTTATAAGATTAATGGCCAGATCGATCGGCGAACATTTATTTTGAAAAAAACAAAAACAACGAACGAATGGTTTAGGCACAAGTGGTGTTCACTGATGAACAGGCAGGTGGAGAGAAGGGCAGACTAACAAACAGACGTTTGAAAAACAGTTTTTCGGTATTAGGGGACCACCCCAAAACGTGTATTTGCATTAAAGTCTCGTTTTCCGTTGCATTACATAACTTTTTTTATACTATGTATATTACGCTGGTTATAGATGCGTGTAAACAAGTAAAAAGCATTCAATTATATTTTAAGCATGTGTATCTAAAATTAGCATAGCATTTAAAATATAAAATTAAGGAATTTATTTTTTAAATTGTATATAGAAAAAATGCTTATTATTTGCTAGTAATAAATTGCGAATTAAGTGAGCATTGAAGCTTCAAAGAGATATAGAATGTGGCATGTAAACACAAATGACATTTTTGTTCGTAAAAAAAATGGAGCCACACTGGAAGACATTTATTAGAATTCGTAGAACTAATAATCATATTTAAATTTATTTTTAACAAAAAAATAGTCATAAATAGATTTCTAGAAATTGGCATTTAAAAAGACAAACAAGTCTAAAACGGTATTTACGTAAAACACGCAAATTAAAACTAAGTCGTGAGTGTTTAATTGTAATTTATGCACATTTACAAAAAGCCTTTAAACATATACCTTAGAGAAACAAACATTTCCCTCAATCTCCGATGTGTAATAATAACTATTCTGAAGTATATATATCATTAAGCTTTATTGTTTAGTTACTAGAATATTGAAATTAATAAGAAATATTGTCAAAAAATGGTTTTGATATTTCAATTCATTTTATGATTATTTTAAATATCACAAATTTTGAACGATTGGAGTTGAATGGTACATGGATTCTGAGAGGTGCATAAAGGAAGTGTTAGTAAAATTATTTGTCAAAAGTCTCTTTATTATTAGACGCAATTGTAAAATTACAATTCTGTTTTCCTTCTGCAATATAATTTGATGTTGCAGAAGATGAAAGGAACAACATATTCAAACACACTCTGGGCAGTTGCCCTCAATGGTAGACTAGGTAGATCCACTTCTATTATTAAAGAAACAGATGTTCTCTTAACGGATATTTTCTCTAGCGACCAAAGGAGGTCCTGAAGTTGCAACATTGTTATTTCGTTGATATGATCTACATAGTTCATCACATTTGCTATAGTTGCAAGAGCAATGTTATTTAAGTAAAGTAAAGTAGTATTTACTAAAGAGTTTTTCAGAAGGAGTCGATTGTACACGTACATAAACATGCAGAACAATAGAAGTTGTATTGCCTTTATTTTTTGATTTTGACAAAGGGTAGTGTGTCGTCTTCAACAGGCTAGAACTTTTGTTACCAGACGTACAGAACAAACATGAGTGAAAATAACAATTTCACACGAATTACATTATAAAGGGCATGGCGGGCTGCCTGCAAGTCTTTTGTGTCCTCCTCTCTTCCCGAGAAGGCGGGAACCGCGCGCGCCAGCCACGAAGGTCGCACCAGTCCTTCCCGCTCCACTCCCGGCGGCACGCGGCGCTCCTGGCCGAAGAGCCGAAAGGGGGCGGACTAGGCGGCGGGAGGGGCGGCGTGCGCGGGGGCGTCGTCCACCAGGTGCGGGCTGAAGTCGTAGGTGAAGACGCGCGGCGCCACGAAGCCCCCATAGCGAGGCGTGCCCTTGTGGTAGATGCCGGCGCCGGCCAGCGGCACGGGCGGCTCGGGCGCCACCTCCTGCGCGTCCAGGAACGGCACCGTCGTTTGCGCCGCGTCCGCGTCCATGTCAGAGTGCGTGAACAGCAGGAACTGGTCCGACTTGGAGTCAGGCGTGGAGCCCGCGAGCGAGTTGGTCGGCACGTCCGGCGCCAGCAGCTTCAGCTCCGTCCTGCGCGTAAACGAGACGGCGTCACAACCGGAATGTATTTCGTCATCGGGCGATTAACCGCGCCGGAGATATTTGGGGAGTCGACCTCTACTTTGTGACCGGAAGCGTCTCGACACACTCAGGATCGGTGGGAACCCGGACGAAAAGCACGATGGAGGAGTTCGCTGAACATTTTACTTAGCATTTCGTGAGAAACCGGCCTGGATACAGTGGTGGCTAGTACATGTGACTTACGGTGCGAAGGTCGACTTACACATGTATGTTTCTCCTGGACATTTGTGTCTGTTGGATTGCGGTGGATACCGCGCTCTGCTGTCTCGTTTCTGGGAACCCACAGTTTGTGTCTAGCAAAGTACTCGAACATATTCTCATTGAAGGGGGACTAAATTGCTTTGGTTGGTAATAATAATAATAATAATAATAATAATAATAATAATAATAATAATAATAGTTTAAGAAATCGAGAAACCAGGTTTTCATTCTGAAAAAGTATGAATCTTTTCCTTTTTTAAAAATACACAGAGACGAAACCTGCAATTGTGGGTAATTTGTGTGTGGGTCGTGTTCAAATCAAACAGTGCTCGTAGTGCGCATATCGGTACGTGGCACTTACCTCGGCCCTATCATGGCGCCATCCGTATTATCATTGCTCATCCACATACTCTTTTCGTGGGGCTTGACGAGGGTCCCCGCGCTAAAGTTGAGCGGCGCCACCATGATCTCGGGGTTGAGGTGCGTGCCCACGTTGCGGAAGCGAACCCCTGCACAAATAACACAAATAATTGAGCGATTCTCTCTCTGATGCGAGAGAGAGGAAGACGGCTCGGTGAAGCGGGGGCGGAAACGTTCAAATGGACGCCAAGGGAATTCTCCGGAAACCTGTGTCGGAATTCGGTCTCGTTTCTTTGAGATCCTTTGCGTAACAGTCGCGTTGGAGATCTCTAAGAATCTCTATAACTAAAAACGTTTCTTTTAAGAAAAGTTCAATTATTTAATGTACCCTATGAAAACTGTTAATAGACAATTTAGTTCAGAAATACTTGGGTGTACACAAGTATTACCGATGTACTGAAGCGTTTACTATCGTAAGTAATTTGAAAATTCGTATTTCTCGGGTTAAATCTTGTTTTTGCTTGTTGGAAGACGTTTTAGAGGTGTAAATTATTAAAGATCCAAAAACTTACTAAACAGTTAATTGATCTGGAATCCTAATTGGCAGTCATTGCTTAGTAGATCACCTTCACACAATGATGGGAGCATGAGTGATAGCATGATATGCAAGGTTACATTATTATTATGGGACGATAACGATTTCCCGTATGATTTATCGGATCCTTATAACGTCAACTACAAACGGCAAATGTCCTGTGGTGCGGCAGGTTGCGTACGCTGATGGGCGTGAACATAGGTGGGGGTGGGGGCTCTCCTCACCGGTGACGACGTGGCCCGGCGGCGCCTCCAGGTCGTCGAGGTCGATGGCCCGCTGCTCCCAGCTAAGCGTGTGGTAGTCGCGCGTGTTCTGCACGCCGGCGTCCGTGATGTGGTAGTCATCGACAGGCCGCCAGCGCACGCTGGACGCGTTGATTGCACCGCGCGGCAGCAGCGCGCCCTCGCGGATCTGAAGGTGGATGACGCGGTTCTTCTTGACGAAGCGCAGCCCAGTCACCACCCTGCGACAGCACATAGCGGACACGCGTGAGGACGTTAGTGGATGAGAGACGGTGCAAAGGGAAAATCGGCTGTTGAAATGAAGCACAACAGCACTACAACGTTACTTTAATCTCAGTGCAATTGATACCTTTATATATTGCTCGTGATCCGCAATAGTGGCCGAATTGTGAGTTAAAGCACTCCAGAATACCTTCCAGCAGCAACAGCTTACATTACAGTCTTCCACCAACAAATGACAGACCTGTGAGCGCAGATGATGCATTTCAATACATAATGAAAACTGCAAACTCTTTTATCTCAACGCCTGATTTTTTTAGTTGTTCCACTATTGCAATCCACGAATAATATTATTCTACGATTTAAAATGTGTATCGTTTTATAATTATGCCAGACTTCACTACTTCTCTGTGTGCAACAATTTTATGACGATGGTTTCCAGGACGGATCTTCGTTGTCGCTTTCACCCCCAAAGGTTCGCAAGTTGAGCGTGAACTTTCACGCGTGCGTCATTCGCGGCGACACCTTTTCCCACGAAAAAAAGTACGAGTTGATAGTACGCGCCGGTGGAAGAATGCCTGACGGCTGCATCGTGAAGCGAGCGCGGGAGAAGCGGGGGAAGGGAGGGCCTCGGCTTCTGCTAACCGGATTATTACTTATGCGGATGCGGCAGCGGTTCCGTCACAGTGTGGAGCGGTAGGGTGTTGCGGGGGGAATTCCGCGCAATCCGCTGCTGCCGATTCTCATAGCTTCGTCGCCCGCCTGCGCTAACAAAAGCTCGTTCGCACGTCTAACCTTGGCGCGGTTGCTACAGCTTCACTGCTGCGTCGTCGCTGTTTCTCGCGGCGAACAATGCGTTGTCGACAGTGAGAACTTGTGGACCGTTGTTCTCGTAGCAATTCCAGCATCGTAGAGGGAAGAAACCGGGAGATGTGCTTATGGAGACACGGAATATTTCTAAAATGGGAACCTGATTCGGTTTATGTTGCAGTTTTCTCTGAAATGTTTCTCTGCCCAATTTGCTCTTAAAATAGAACTCATAAATATAGACTTTTTGTTCGTGATCCGCGGAAGAGATATTTTTCCCTTCCATACATCCATTTGCTTGTTTTTTTCCGACCAGACTGCCAGGATACGGGAAACAAACGAGAACAGCTGGCGGAATCATGGCGTCTGACTGGAAGTGACGCAGAAAGGAGGAGAGTCGAACACAATCACGTGCCGCCGCTGCCGCGAGTTGTCACGTACATGTTGTTGGCGGTGTCGGCCACGACGGGTCGCATGTTGAAGTAGCGGTCGGAGCGCGGGCCGGGCTCGTCGCACAGGCAGAAGCAGTATGAGCAATGCCAGAAAAGCCAGCGCCACCAGCTGTCCACTTTGAATTTGCGGCGCGCGCACGTGCCCGGCCGCCCCAACGTGCGTCCGTTCTCATACTCCAACCACTCGTAACGCCGCGTCGCCTGCCGCTCCTGCAACATGACGGCAACATACTTATGTGACGCACACACACACACTCGCGGTGTGCCAACAGCAGCGTTGCATTAGGGGAAGCCAGTTCGCCTTGCAACTGGCTGCTCTCGCTTCTCCCAATATTTCCTGTTCAGGGAGGCAATCATGTAACCGGGCCGACTCTGTAACGTGGCCTGAGATACTAAAAAAGTAGAAAGCACACACACACACATAACATTTCATTGATTTGGAAAAGCCAGAGGGAAAGCAGGAATTTTCGGAAAAATCGTTTTAATTTCGAAATATTTTTGAGACTCTCTTAAAATTAGATATTGTTAAAGTAATATTGTTACATCGTTATTTTGTGTTTACGATTTTTATTTGTAAAGAAAATGTAAATTTTCTTCGTGAAATCACTGATTACGACTGGTACTAAGTGTTCTTGCATCATACATGCGAGTCTTGGCGTCTACCACTAAGCATTGTTCTCGAGAATCTGAGATACTACGGGATAAAGTGCTCAGCGGATAAGAGCTTAATATCGATACAAGTCGTACATTATGTAATATTTTATGTAAATATTAAACATTGTATGAATTTTGCCAGAAAAAATATAAAAAAATGTCGTACCACTTCTTATGTACGGCAACACACTAGGTATTCTCGTAATATAGCTCATCAGTGAGAGGTTTGAAGTCCTTTTTATTGTTCATTGTCATTAAAACTATGGGGCGATAATGTTTTATGAGCGCGACGCTAGATTTCGCCTTTGAGGAAACTGCGTCTTCTGATTGGCCTCAAACAGGCAAACGATCATTACCGTTGAAGACAGCTGATTCATCAAAGAATTAATTTGTAGTCAGCTGCGGAAAATAGGTTTTCTGAATGTTCTTAGAAAAATAAAGGTTTTTAGTAATTGATAAAACTTATTCTGCCAATTAATGAAATACCTAAAAAAAACCTTTTTGAGTCTTAAACCAGGTATTACGTTCGGGAAAACTGAATCAGGCCGAAGCAGACTTTTTTGTCAATTAGCGATGATTTAGAATCCAAACAGATCCTCAAAGGAAATGACGTGTCATTCACTTTTGTCCTTGCGCAATACAAAACCAACTGTACCGCAACATTCCAGGGATTTGCACGTGAAGGGAAACTATTATTAGAGTAAACTTTGTTATGAGGCAATTATGATGTGTAAGATTGTCATCAGCAGCTTTTGCTTTCAGTAAGACCAAAATAACAGCATGTCCCTGACGTGTCAAGACGGCTGGGGGATGGGAGGAGATACACATAGTCGAAACAGAGTATCGGTGATTCCTTAATAATAAATTAATGAAATCTAATAATTATAAGAAATACATCAGTATCTTAATCATATTATAGTGATGGGGAATGACTATCAGGGCATTTCGTGTTGAAACTGCTTTCTGCATGTTCGCCCCGGCCTCCACTTACCGCTTGGCACAGCCACATGTCGGAGTCGATGTACTTGCACTCGAGCAGGCGCCCGTTGCAGCGGTGCATGGTGTCGCACACGCGGCTGTCGTAGCAGCCCGTGCTCTGCGCGTAGGAGTAGTAGGCGCAGTTCTCGCGGCACGACTTCTCCCTGTTCATGTCGGCCTCGTTCTGCACGTGGCCCTGCACGAGGCGCGTCAGCTGCACGAAGGTGTCGCCCTCCTGGTGCACGCGCGGGTCGCAGCGCCACAGCGCGCGCGACGCGGAGCCCATGGCGGCGCGCACGGCCTCCACCTGGCGCCGCGTGCGCTCCTCGAACGAGTCGCGCAGCAGCGTCGCCTCCTGCGTGAAGTTGCCTGCGGGCCACGGGAATGCGCGTGACGTCACGGTGCGGGGACGCCGGCCCGGCCCGGTCGGAGGGCATGTGCGTGGGAAGTGACATGCAAGCCATGTTGGTCTTTGTTGCATGTTCGTGAAACTAACACCCGACAAATGATTTCAGATAGTATAGAACACACTTAATTTGAAAGTCTGACAAGTTTGTTACTCCCTGTCGAAGATGGTATGCAGGTGTGATGTCGCATGAAGTCACAGACCGCGTCCTGTTGCGGTTATAATTCTCGTTTCAACGTCGGGCCGAGCTCGCCTAACCGTGTGAATTTAAAATTCCTTATGGAGGATGGAATGTGTGTCTAATCGTATGCGATGAAGCAGTTTTATGGCATTACGTTAGCCTTTAAATGAAAGGGTACCCACGAATTCTCAGTTGTCTCTAGCTAGTTCGTTTGCCTTTTGCAAACAAGCAAAACCTATTGACGGCACATACTACTTACATTTTACAGGAAAAATCATTTACATAGGCTTTCTTTTCTTGGTTTTGAATGTTTGGAAAGGTGGGGGTCGATGAAAACCATAACTAATATCTAAAGGCAATGGCGGTATTCGAAACAGACATTTTCGCCTTCACAATCATAACAATCTGTGTAAGCACCACCCCGATTTAGAGCGCATATGTCATTGCCCTTACAACATTTTGAAAACATCTTTCTTGGCAAATTCTATTAATTCTGAATCGGTACTCTTACATTCAATACGTATGTTTTCTGCTCAGGAACCAAAAACGGAATATTGGTATGGAAGAATTCGCGCCAGAACGAACCGGAAGGGATTCTGTATTCCTGTGTTTGGAAATTGAATACGCGTACTGCCACCCCTTCCATTCTTTCTTTGGAAAGTCAGAGCAGAGTTTTCGCCAAACACGTGAAATGTTATGGTTGCAGCGTTGCTACGAATCGTGAATAAACGCTTTTCTTTTTGAAGTGCATGGCACACGCTCGGCGTCCCTGATGAGCGCACGTGCGTGCATCTGCGAGGGACGCGGCGTTGAAGCGGGCCCACGGCGTCGCCGCGCGCCGGGCATGCATCGTACGAGAGCGATATTCGCGTCGATGGCGATGCGTGCGGATGAGCGGGCCGCAAGGCTGTGCTAGCTAGGCTGTGGAGCAGCGCCGTTAGCCAACCGAACGTGCTTCGCGTCGCGCATGCACTGTCACCGCCCGCCTCGCTTCGTCCGCCCTCTCGCGCCCGCCCGCTTGCCTGCGGCGGCGCGCCGACACGCGAGCGCGAAGGGAAGTGCTTAGATGAGCGCCAGCGCTTTGTTCCCCGCCCCGCCCGGCCCCGCCCCGCCATGCCCCGCCCGACCCCGCGCTGGCGCTGGGCCCGCTCGGCGCGGCTCGCCGCCCGAGGACAGAGGAAACGCTGTGAGCAGCGTCTGCGCCGCTGCGCCGGCCCCCACGACTCAGCTGCGGTGGCGATCGAGATCCTCGGGAAGGGGACGGACGGCGTTATCACTCGAATGTCAACGTCAGGCCGGAAGTTTGCGAGATGTTTTCGATGGCATATCTTTCCACTGTGCGCCGGGAACGTTGCCGGAGTTTGTTGATATCGCAATCTGACAACTGAGCGTATTGTATTCCAGAGTTGACAAACGTAGAAAAGCATGTGAATGGGATGGTAGGAAGGCACGTGCGGTGTGTAAAATAGTCTCGCCAACGGTTAGATTACTTTATCTTGGAATGTTGGCACAGCTACGGGGGGCTGGGGGTTTGCAATTACGCTTCAGAATTACGTGTTCGTACCTTTGTTGTATAGCCTCAGCAGCATCCACGAGAACTGCATCATGGCATAGCCTTTCAGCTCTGACAGCGCCACGGCGTTGTACAGGTTGTAGATCACTTGCTGTGGGCTCTGCTGCACGGCGCACTGCAACGACTCCAGTTCCTGGAACAGGACAGGGGATTGCGGTTTTCGACTTGCACATTGAACGTCCGCAAAAGGGTGACGCACTGACGTTCGCGTGTTTACATCTGCCGACGTCGGGTTGCTGACTCTGCGTCCCGATAGCGATTAATGCGCGGAAACCGGACAGTGACACGGGAGAGGCCCTCAACGCTATGGTATTAGGTTTCAATTGCGCGGATCAAGGCAGGAATCGGATTTCTAAATAGTCATCCGACGCGAACAATGTGCGAGTTTTTGAGATAGACGGTGTTGACTTTCCACTCCATTGCATCATTCCAAACTAAAAGCACCAGTGTGTAGAAATGAATTCCAATTCTTTCGAGGGAAACACGAGTGCACTCGTAAGGGCAGTATATTCCTGACTGATAATCGATTTATTAAATGTTTAAATAGAAAATAATGAATGGTTTTGGATAATTATTTTTTTCGGGTAGTGAAGCTAGAAGACATAACTGTAACATTACACTAATTACAAAACGTGATTCACGTCCGTTTCCCAGAGCTGGAAATAAGACTTTCTCTGCGCTCGATAGAAAATGCGGCAGGCGTCCCGTTGCAAGCAGCACGGCGGATGGGGGCGGGGGGTGGAGCGGGGCGCGCGGCTACCTTCAGCGCCTGGCGGAAGAGGTCTCCCTCGCCGTCGTGTAGGACGATATCCTCGAGGCGGTCAAAGACGCCCGGCACGCCGGCCAGCAGGGCGTCCGCGAGGTCCTGGTAGGTTTGGCGCGAGCCGGGCAGGCGGCCGGGGCGGTACGTTCGTCGAAACGTCTTGTACAGCGTCTCGAGAGCTACTATCTCCGCCTCCGTGCGAGCCCACACCCACAGGGAGTCCAGACCGTGGGGCGGCGCCGCGGCGGAGCCCGGCACCTCGTTCTCGACCGCGTCGCCCAGCGCATACACCGCGCGCAGCAACTCGGCGTCGGCGCCGGCCGTCTCGTCCGCCATGGCCACCCAGC
This sequence comes from Gryllus bimaculatus, assembly GCA_017312745.1. Lineage (NCBI taxonomy): Eukaryota > Metazoa > Arthropoda > Insecta > Orthoptera > Gryllidae > Gryllus > Gryllus bimaculatus. The sequence goes on along the minus strand of BOPP01000001.1, from coordinate 25,624,878 downwards.
GCGGATCGCGCACGTCGTCCCACAGGTCTTCGAGGCGCTTGAGCAGGCGCTCGCGCAACACGGCGGCGGCGCCGGGCTCCCCGCGGGCGACGACTAATTGCAAACTGTGTTATTGGTGACCTTATACATCGGTTTTATTGAGTATTCGCTCTAAGAGGAGGATGCCTGATACTAAACGGTATTTTGCAGGCCATTGCGTCTTTTATTAATTCATTTTCGGATGTCCGTTCTTCATAATTTTTAAGGGTAATTCCTCCAGGGTTTTTTGAACACGAAGCGCCTGGGAGGTAGTGAATTAAATAATTATAGAGTATTGTTTAAAGTTAGACGCTACGTAGAACCAAATTAGGGTAAATGCCAGTTTAAGGAGCTTTTGGTCGAATCGAGAAAATGTAATTTTAAATGCTTGCTCTAACAAGTTTCAAATTTTTTACATTAATGTTTTGAAATGTTATGGTGATATTAATAATAATAGTATAATAATAATAATAATAATTCTCATAATTTCCCTATAATATTTTTAAACTTGAAATTAAAAATGATTTGAATATTTTGAGATTTGCGCTGATAGTGGCAATGATGAGAAAGGGTAATTACAAAACAGAGGTGGGGGAGGGCAGAGGAGACGGGAAGAGTGGAAAATGTTTGAGTTCTTGTTCCAAGTAACCATGCCTACAATTGAATCTGGTTCTCAAGAAGAAGAATTACATATATAACAGTAGCATGTAGCTTTTCGACCGAAAGAGGGCAATGCATATTTTAAACGGCTTGAATCAATGTCAATTGGCCTTTTTGAAAATTAACCACTATCAATTTTTAAATTTAATCTAATTGGAAATGAAAAAATATAGCAGGAAATGTATGCCAAAACTACAATCAAGCTGAACATGCTCTTCTGCACAAAAACTATCTTAAACTCATTTGCAAAGGTTCGAGCTTAGAACCTTACCCTGGCGCTCGTCGGCACCCGCAAAGCTCCCTTTCTCTGACGTCCCGCAATTCTGCTGAAGCAGGTAAACAATCATCGAGTAACATAAACGCAAAAATTTCAATATATATCCCGGGAGGCAACATGGCCGACGCGAGGCAACACAGAAGCTCGGCGAGGGATTGACGAGCGCAGCCGCGGGGGGCAGCTGAGCGGGCGGGGGCGGGGGCGGGGGCGGGGGCGGGGCGGGGCTTTTGAGCGGCGAGCGAAGAGGCAACATTCCAGAGAAGATGTTTGGCATTTTAACTGCTTCCCTGAGCGCCCAATGCAGCGCCGCGCTCACTTAGCCGCTGCGCGCCGACAGTGGGCGAACCGGACGCCGAGGGACCACACGGGTGTAAAAGAGGAGTTTTTATTGTCCTCGCGCCCGGGCAAGAGGACTCAACCAAATAAAGACACACAGATTTGGTAGATATGTATATTATTGAAATCCGTATAATACTTCATAATCATATCCCTACAAGTGTGGCCCTTTTGGCAAGCTCGTAGACGCGCCACACCACACACACACATACACACACACACACACACACAACCAGATTTTTAAACCGTGTAATAGTAATGCACTAAGTAAATATAATAGCTTTTTACAATCATAACTTCGGGTGGCTCTAGACAGCTGGCTAGCTATTTGAGGTTGGTCGTCGAGTTTGTTTATCCGCTGGGACAGGAAAACATGAAATGAGGTAAGCTTCCTTATAGCGTTTCTATGGTTGTGTAGGAATAAAGTGCAGGCCAGGCGAGTAATTCAAGGTCGGTAACGGAAGTGTGACTCGGTCGTCTTTGCCACAGAGTGGAAAAAAGTAACAGGGAGGAATAAAAATAAAATTGACCGGCACGGACTGGGACACCGCTTGACGGACCAAGACGGACTTTAATCGGACTCCAATGCCATATTCATACATCCTTACAAGTGGAGTAAAAAGAGACAATTTTGTGGGGCGGAGGATAATGATCACAAGGCAACTTGCAAGTTGGTTGATTTATGGGTAATGAGCGCGGTAGAGCGAGTGTGTTTCCACGCTTGCATGTAAATGGTAGTTTCAGGCTCAGTGTACATGGAGTTTTTATCTTAATTGATGGGGGGGCTTTTTTCAACCCAACTTTTATAACTAAATGCCTGTGTTATATTAGTGTTTATTATATATACTCCTGGCAGTTGGTTATTACAACGAAACTAAGAGAGCCATTTTAATCTATCTGGCTAAAAGAAAGCTGTTTTAATCTACTCCGAAAACGTAAGTAAAGCAGGCTGAAAAAGAAAATCTAGATAAAATGTTAAAAGATAATGATATAATATTTAAATATATTTGTATCGGTACATATACTTGTGTAATATTCATTGGTCTTAATGGTTCTAAACCAAAATTTAAGTCGGTGGGGAATATAAGATTAAACCTGGGCAATTTTTTGGTATTATGGTACAAGACTTATTATCTCTGTAACCCTACATATTTTTTACGTATTGAAGGTCTGAACCTACGGTCGAATTATATGCGATATTAACCCCTCTCTTTAACATCTCTTGATTTGGCAAAATCGTAAATATTTTTGTTTATGAATGCTCACAAAAAAAAGCATTAACGTTTTACGGGATCACCGTAGAATTATTGAATTGATATTTAGTTTCACGTGGCGAGACGGGCAGCGGCATCAGGGCTCGCTCTTTGCGTCTGCCCACATGCAAATTTCGCTAGCGCTCGCTTTCACCAACTAGCAGAAGAAAAAGCGATGTATTTTTTGGGCGAGAAGCAAACGATTTGAATTAGCTCAGGAGGCGTCATGTAGGCTTTGAGGATCTTTTACTATGCAAAGAAATCTATGGGGGACAGCCGGCTTTACTTCGACTCTGAAGGAAGGCGCACGAAGGGATTTTTTCGCCCTTTATAGAAAATACACGAACATTGCTAACAAATAGTAACTCGTCTCCAGAGGAAAAGGGAATGACTATTTTTAAGAACATAAAGATACAAGAAACTAGGAAATAAAACTATGCGAACTCGGGAACCACCATACACCCGCCGCACCAGAATTATAACGCCAAAACTCCGAAACTGAAATGAATGGTTGACTATAAGGGGAATTTAATCAAAGTTTGGCACGTTGGTCGCATGTGGTTTTCGCCAGCGTCATTCTTCGAGCTCCAGCCTCTTGAATGCGCTCTCCCATATTGTGTGTTCAGTGGTGATTTGCGGAGTAAATCGAGAATATGTAACTCGTGAGATGTGAAAATAACCTCTAGAAGCATGGGGTGAAACGCTCAGTATTCCTATTCGAGAGTTATATCTTGGAGTAATGGTGTACTCTCGGGTACGGTATCCTCAACTTTAACTCGGCTGTTGGTGGAAACGCGGCCCGTTAGGTCCTTTAAACTCGTTTGGGCTTGAGGAACTTGGATTGGTTTGGGATGAAGTGCGCATTACTTCAAATGTAACAATTCTTCAG